>JAQIWG010003123.1:0-18579 GCA_034695025.1 Chamaedrilus cognettii
CCATCCAATCACAGTATTTGTTTTCATTTGTAACATCGGCCTCATTGGTCTTATCGCAGCTATATTAAATATGAGCTATCCATTTCTATAAGTCAATGGGAAGCAACCTTAACCCTTGAGCATCACCATAGGTGCTGCATTTCTCAGCCTGTAGTGATAGGGCTTGGCAAGGAACCAAACAGTGACAATTAACTATTTTGGTAGCCACGGCGCTTTTTTTTAAGTTGGGACCCATACTATTATATAATAATAGTTTTGGAGTAATAGGTAGTTTAGGCTACCCGGTTAACGGCATCTTTTAGAATTTTTGTAATCAACAGCGTGCCTTTTCTAGACTTTTTTTTATACTAAGCATGATAATTATTTGTTACTACATACCAGCTAATTTAGCTTCTTTTAAGACTGTTTAGATAATAATATATGTAAGATACTGGTAAAATATTAGTCAAAAATGTGATCAATATATTTGTCTGAATAAAATAATAATGGAAATACCGGACGTCGCAAGGTCAAGAAATAAAACAATAAACAATAAAACATAACCTGTGGTGACACTGTTTAAAGGACTAAAGATGGCGGCGTCCATGGTGCTCACGCGGAGCTCGGTGCGTCCCCTCATCACGCGCGCCCTGCCCTCCGCCCTGCGGCGCCAGGTTTGAGTTAGGCGTGGTACACTTATTGCCTAGACAACTTAGCATTAGTGCCATCGAAGACTCACGCTATCTCATTTAGGCATCAAACACAAACTGAGCTCGAATCAACGAAAACGAAAGTACTACCATTAGGGGTTCTTCGGAAAGGGTCCCGATTATGGAAAATTCTGATATTTTTGCATAATTTGCTTAATATAGGAGATAATTCTTAAGATGGGTCAAAAATGGGGCTGAATTTTGTGCAAAATAAAAAATAAATTAAGCATTGAAGAAAAATAGTGAATTTTTTCCCGTGAAACAGCTCTGACAATTCTCAAAAATATCGTGCACATTCCTCACAATGCATAGGTCGAAAGTGAGGCTGGATTTTTGACGAAATTGAAGTTGAATTTATGGGGGGCCTGGCCGTGCATTCCGGTAATGTAGTCTGGTGCTGTGCTGTAGCTGCGACTAGGCTCGACGGCAGGCGGAGACAGACAGGCTGGGCGGCACCGCGCTATCCCTCTAGCCCATCCCACACAGGCTGTAGCCCCGCCCATACAGGCCGCTGTAGCCCCTCCCCCTGCAGCATCTGCTGGGTCGACCGTGGGGAATGCCGGTGCAGGGAAGGCAGAGAAAATCAACCGTGCTATGATGGCGTATCTGGAGCGAGCCGAGGCCTACAGTGAGTGCATCCACCATGTGACATGCATGCTTGTCGGCTGTTGTTGCAGTATCCAGCACTTTACACGATATTCTGTTAGAAACGATAGTTTATGGTGCTGTATGTGATATACTGTAACTCCGTTCTATGGATGACTTTCGCGCTATATACCTCACAGATCAGTAAGTGACTGGTACTGAGGTACATGATATATTTGCTATATATATGTCACAGATCAGTTCATGGCGGAGGAGGTGGCAGAGTTTGAGATGGGTCGGCGCCACCTTGCTCATATCATGGGAGTAGACTCTGAAGTCGACTTCACGCAGCACGACATTGACGTAAGTTTGATTATTATGTTATTGATTATTATATTTTATTGTGCATCAATGCTTGACATAATACACATTCTACTTGAATGCATTGCAAATGAAAGCTAATTTAATGAAGGTTGGTTTTGAAGTCTTGTACTACACTTGTCACAAGCAAAGTGGTAATGATAAACATGAGCCTCTTTAGATTTACTTATGATAAACATGAGCCTCTTTAGATTTACTTATGCGGCATTCGATTGCCTTAGCCTTTGGTTCCCTTAAGCTGTGCTGCAGAGTGCTGCTGCTGATGGAGCGAGCGCGGGGCTGGAGCTGCCATGTCTCCTCGTGTGTCTAGACTAGTCTGATTGGCTGTGCATGTGCTGTAGACTGCGCTGATTGGCTGTGCGTGTGCTGTGTACAAGGCTCACTCCCAACACTGCTGCTGCTGTTGTTGGTGCAGAGGGCCATAGAGTACCTGCTGCCATCAGGGCTGTTCGCCAAGAAGGCTCGACCCAAGCTCAAGGTAGCTTTTCTTTATCATTTATCTACTTCATATCTGTGCAATGTTGAGCTTATGTGAGTGTCACTGGGTGAGACAAAAGCAATGAAGTCCCTAGAGTTTTTCATGTATAACTATTACAATTTATATCCCAAGAAGACAACATTTAGGATGAGTTGATCAGTTTTGTATCAAGGAAGGAGTTGCATGGATGATTGTATTGCAGAACTTCATCTGATCACCAGCGGTGTGCAGCGAGTGTGTGTGAGTGTGTTGCGGTTGTATGCAGTGAGAGTGTGTAGTGTCCCATGGCGGCAACTTTTCTAACTTTTGTGTCCATCTTAGAAATGAAGCTGGTCTAAAGTGTGTGTAAGTGTACGTGAGGGTGAAACCCTACACTGGATGTATGTTATGTGTTGCAGCCTCCTCTTGAAGCTTTGCCACAGCGCAAGGGTACGTCTTATTCTATGGTCTTTATGCTTGTCTCTATGCTTGTCTCTGTGCTTGTTTATATGCTTCTCTCTGTGCAAGTCTCTGTGCGTGTCTGTGCTTGTCTCATCTTCCATCCCACAGCCAAACTCAAGGCTCCAGCATCCATATCCTTCATCCACAGCTCCCTTGTTAGTCATCCAGTTTTTTCTCGCTCAGATTCTCTCTTTTCTGTGATGCGCACCGGGCAATGCATCAGCAACGTTTGTGTGTTTCTATTGAGTACTACCACTGCACTGTGGACGGGTGGGCTCTATAACATGGAAGCATTGAAGCGGATATTAGAGAGAGCTGGTGACACAAGCCTGGCTTGGGTGTACATAGGTCTCAGACAGACAGCCTGCTTTATACCTACTCCATGTCTGGAGGCCGTAAATCTTACTCTTACAGCCTGCTTTCAGGGCGTTTATCAGATACAGACATGGCAACTTTTCTTACTTCGATGTCCATCTCAGATATGAAGCTAGCGTAAAGTTTATACTGGATCAACTTCAATTGAAAACGATTCTGGTTGTATATTTTATATGCTATGTGGAAAACTCAAATTTTAGTGCTTGGTAAAAAAGTATAATCGGTCAGTTATGATAAAATAGATCTGCATGTAGGTGATTGGACGCAACATTAGATGGTCCTTTATCAAAAGTACTATAGAATTTAGGCTAATGTTTCATACATTCCTATGATTTTCTAATGTGTTTTCATTGACGGAAAACCATGTTAGAACTGTGCTGGTGTTTCTTTAGTTATTTCTCGTGCTTTATCATATGTTGGTTGTTGTTCTGTCTGCCGGGAGGTGAATGAAGTGTTGAGCGGTGTGGCAGAGTGTGGTGATATGTCGCGCTGCTGTGTGCAGCGGCTCAGTTTGGTCTGGATGGACGACCCTTCCACTGCTTCTTCTACACCGGCAAACCCAACTTTGTCCAGACGATGCACGTGAGTGCGCAAGTTTGACACTTTGATCATTGCCTTGCTTGTGCTGGCCATGCTCCTGCCTCGCCTTCAATCCGCTTGTGGTGGAGTACTGAGCTAGCGAAGGGGATGATGGGAGTGGTCAGTCTGTCAACTTTCACCTCGTATCATGTTCTTGCTGCGCCTGTGTGCAGTGGGTCAGTTGTGGATGAGTGCGCGACCCATAGTTGTCACATTGTGCGCTACAAGTCGTGCGATCATTGGCCTAATACCAATGGCTTTGATAAGATCTATGGTCAATTTTGAGATGCAAAGACTCATTGAGGACCTTGCTAGATGAAGATAATATTTCAATACAAGGTTGACACTCACGCTTGGTGGATCTGCCAGTCACAGTTGCTTAGTGTGCGTGTGTGTAGTATCTGGCATGTGTGGTGCCTGGCCTGTATGTGTGTGGCACCTGGCCTGTATGTGTGTGTGCATGTATCCAGGATCTGGCGTACAAGCTGGACGCTCTCAAGCAGATGGATGCACCCTCTAGCAAGGTGACCGTGGACCCAACAACAGCAGCGACTGAGACACCTCCCGACAAACTGTATGCACCTCTCTCTGCGTTCTACTGCCTTGGCTAGATCAGGATTATACTGTGCGGATTGAGTTTGAGTTCTACTGTATGGGTTATACTGTGTTGATTATAGTTGTGGTTTTACTGCATGGGTTAAGTTAGGGTTTTACTACATGTGTTACAGTTGTGGGTTATGGTTAGCGTTGTGGTTGGTTGTGGTTGCAGACAGTTGACGGGCAGTCAGTGGCTGGACAGGAAGCCGATAGAGACGAGGCTGCAGGAGTCTCTGTCTGACAGAGAGGTCTGTCACTGCTTCCTTGTCTGATAGACAGTTTAAACAAGATGTTATGTGGATGCATTATGTGATGTAGGTCACACATGTGTTGTGTGCATGCAGCAGTAGGTCACGCTTAAAGTGTTGTGTGGATGCAGCAGTAGGTCGCACAAGTGTTGTGTGGATGCAGTACTCCAGTCTGGTTCGACTGCTGGAGCTACTGAGTGCTCAGAGGTGGGCGGTGAAGGAGTCAGAGACCATCTTCCAGTTCCGCCGCCTGCTCCAGACGCAGTCCACCGCCTCCACCCTTCCTCCGGTACACTTCCATCTAACTGCTCTATGACACTTGGACTGTCAACTGTGGTCCTCAGTAGCCGTTTGCTGTCTACAATTTGTATGTCTCTATGATGTTTTACATTGTATATATAATACTTATGCATTAAGATTTGTTGCTTCAAGTGGCATTGTCTACGTTGTAGTGCTACAAACTGTGAGTGAAGAGTGTAGAGTATTGTGATGTTGCAGCTGCAGGCAGTGAGGTGTTGTGATGTTACAGTTACAAGTGGATGAAGAGTCTGGACGCAGCTACTACGAGGCTTCAGGTAAGTGGCCTGCAGCCTGCATGCTCACATCACTTGTCTGCTGGCTCACATCATGTGGTGTGAGCTAGCAGACAAGTGATGAGTGGATATCTGCTTGTACTAGAGGGGTTGTGGTTAGTTTTGAATAGATTCAATTACAAACTATATTAAGCTTCTTCCTTGTTGTGATGCGTGACTTTTGCGCGTGTGGTATGAGATAATTATTGCGACAGAGAGTGGTGCGCGCAGGTGCAAGAAAGCACACACGGGTTTCAATGCACATGCACGCTGCATGTATGCGCATATATGTGCATGCATGCTGCTTGCGTGCATGCTGTATGTATGCACGTGCGTGCAGGTACACGAAAGCGCACGAGCGCGACGGTGCGTGTGTTTGAGCGAGGGTCAGGCGCAGTGACTATCAACCGTCATCAGCTGCTTGAGTACTTCCCGCGCCTCGAGGACAGGTCTCTTGTCTCTCTGCGTATCTCACTGCTTGTATCACTCTTCGTCTCACTTCTTGTCTGCTGGTCTAGAAGTAGGTCAAGATCTGCGTGTGTTTAGAAAATAGGCCAAGTGCAATGCCTGCCTGGTAATTAGGCAAAGTTCTGTGTGTCTTGGGGGCAGGTCAAGGCGTAAGTCAAGTTGTGTGTAGTAATTAGATCATGTTCTGTATGTATTTAAAAATAGGCCAAGTTCTGTGTGTGTCTAGTAGATTATGTGGTGTTTATCTAGTAATAGATTAAGTTGTTTGTGTGTGTGTCTAGTACTTAGATCAAGTTGTGCTTGTCTCAAGTAAGTAGGTCAAATTGTGTGTGTATAAATTTATTAGATCAAGTTGTGTGATATGTAGTAGTTGGGTCAAGTGCTGTGTATGTCTAGTAATTAGGTCAAGTGCTGTGTGTCTCAAGTCGTTAGGTCGAGTGCTGTGTGTATCCAGGCGCCAGGTTATGTTTCCCCTACACCTCACATCCACCCTGGGCAGTGTAGATGTAGAGGCGAGGGTCCTCAGTGGGGTGACGGCCCTAACCCCCAGGATGCGCCTCAGACAGGCGGCCCTGCCCCTCGGGGGTCCCCCGCCCCCCCCGCCTAGGGGCGCACTGCACGGCCAGGCAGCAGAGGCAGGAGCCGTGAGGCTCGCTCTCGCCTTGGCCCTCCAGCCCCTCGTAGGACCGGAGCTCACTGAGACCATGCGTCTGGGTGAGTCTAGATCTAACCCTATTCCTGAGTCTAGTTCGATCCTAATCCTCAGTCTAACCCGAACTCTAACTACGTGCTGCCTAACCCTACCCTGACCCTATCCATCGCACTGCCTGGGACCCTGGCTAGCAAGAATGAAGGATCAGGCAACAAAAACTGCGCTGTGGTAGAGTGGTGAACGTGTGTGAACTGAGCGATGCTTTGAAGCGGTCGACACTTGGTCGTGGATGAAAGTGTTGAGAGACTCCTGTGCATTCATTATTATAGGCTTTAACTCTAGCCTTGCATAACCATAGCGATTGTGCTCCGGTACTTGTATATAGATGTCTCTCTATCAGTGCTGTTGTGTGTATCTGTCTGTGTGTCTCCATGTCTCTGTGTGTCACAGCGGGACTGTTGACGCGTGACCCGCGCCTGGCAGAGCGACAAAAGCCAGGCATGCAGGGCGCCCGGCGCAGATACACCTGGTCTGTACCGCTCCCTGTCCTTGTTTCCGTATCCTTCCCTGTCCTTGTCTCCGTATCTCTCCCAGTCCCTGTCTATATACTTCTCCCTGTCCCCGCTTCTATCCCTTCTAGTCTTTTTGCCCTTTTGATTGTAAATATTGTTTGGAGGTAAGTACTGCGCTGTTGGGGAGTGAATCGTGTGCTTGGTGGGAACCATGTGTGTGTGGCCTGTTGGACTTCTCTGATTCTCTCGGCTGTCCAGTGTGAGACTGAGTGCTGCTGCTCGACTGTGTGTGTGTCTCTCTGCATATCTGTCTTTGTGTTCGAAAGCTGCTAGGCTGGGCTCCGTGTGTATCACAGAATTAACAATTACTTTGACTAAATAACGGAAAGGAGTTAAACTTCAATGCAAATGCATTACAATTCACCAAAGTTCAAAATTTACCAAAACAATATTTAAAATTAATATGCATAACATTATTTATGAATTATGTCTCTCCGCGTGTCTGTGCTGCCCTCATCTCACGCACTGTTTGGCATTGTTGTTCGTTTACAGGAAGAAGCGCTGAGTTGCTGCTGCCTGCTGCTGCTGCTGATAGACTACCCTTCAACCCTCAGTCAGCTCTGAGTGCTTCATGCACTAATGGCCTCTTGAATATTCAACAGACTGCAGTCTTTGCGATGCGCGGCTCATGAATATTCGCGACGGATGATTGACATTGAAGCTTGAGAGTGATAAGCGCCGCATGGAAGTGATGAGGTGACAATGACGATGATTGACTGCATGCAACTCAGCGGTAGAGATTGACAGTGAAACTGTGCGCGTGAGAGTGCTCGTCTTGTGTGCATATGACATGACTGTGCAGTGACTGGAATGTTCTATTAGGCTCATACTGAACATGAAACTTGTAAGTATAAAATCTTGTTTTCTAGATAATATTGGTGTATATGATAAAAAAATATCTAACACTTCCCATTACTCTATAGTGTGTATTACAAAGTACTCAAAATTTTAAGTGGATTATTTTCAGCTCGTTTAATTCTATATATTGGCATTTTCTGTATTGGGTGAAAGGACAAATAAATTAGAATCCAAACCATAAGTTCTTGGCTGTCAAGCATGCATCCTAATGTGCTGATCTATGGTAAAAGACAGCGTAGAGTGCTGAGTGTACAAATTGGCAACGTTAGGCCGCGTAGACGCTATCTGGTAGACTAGATATTATGACGACCCACGTGCTTGTCATCGAGACGCGCGCAGTACATGTGGTTAGCAAGTTGACAACAGTACTGTTGTGCTTTGATGCGACACTGTCTCTAGTCGTTGTATTCCCATCCACCTCTAACGGCTGTTTGCTCAACCGCGATTTGAGTGAAAATTAAGTGTGATTTAGTTTCCTAGGCCGAATTGACGAATGGGACTCCATGAGAGTAATCTATTGAATCATTGGCCATCATTGTTTAATTCGGACCACTATATTCGGACCGAAGTTAATTCGCACTAAAATCGAACTCGAGCAACCAGCCGCTAGACTTGATATGGATGCACTGCTGCTGCTGCGTTGCTGCGCTGCTGCGCTGCACGCTGATCATATTGTCAAATATAAACTTTGTTTCTGAGTTCACTTAATTCTTGATGTTCTCACATTCTCGTAGCTCGCAAGATAATATCACGATACAGCAAACGCAATGAATTTATACAACGCACTTTGTGGCTGAAGCTTATATGTCATTATACAAACTTTGACACTATGTACACGTTGTGTTAAAAATAAAATATGATAGAGTGTTACAGTGTGGTTTTATACGCTAATGTCGCGCAATTACCCTTCAAGATACATAACTATGACCAAACTCTTGAATATTTTGGACGATACATAGGCCTCCTGTAAAACATAGAATTTAGCTGCATGTTATTTTGGCGGTTGCCTCTCCGAAATTTAGCTGAGCTTCATTTTCGCATTCTTGATGACTTCCCATTATAACTTCTGCAGCGTTATTTTTGCTGCATGTAATTTTGGCAAATTTAACAAATACACAAAATTAGCCAAAAGGACAATGATGCCTGCGGACAATGATGCACGTGAAAATTTCATGTTTAACAATATCCTCAATGCTCATTGCGATACGTATCGTGAAAAGCTGCTAGTACTTTTCACTTTTGGGCTACTTAACTACCTGACTATTAGCAACGAATTGGGACTACGATAAGTTGATAGTAGTCCTAATTCTTTGCCTATTATTGCTTTGTAGCCAGGCGCCATGCGTGCCATGCTGAGGGTTTAAATTGGGTGCAGAGCGGCCTCGGCTTATACAACCTCGCTCCGGTATCAACACCCTGCGAGGAACGTTTTTTGACCGATTAAAAAATTGACGGAGTACGGCAAATTATTTATGGCCCTTAACTGCCACTCGAAAATATATTCAATTCAGGGCTACACAAACATTTTATATGATGCAGATTTGTTTCGACCGAAATTCAATAAAATTTTATAAACAAAAAACGATTATTTTGCTGAAAGTTTATGACCCCATGTTAATTTTAAACCAGCATTAATGTAATTAGAGAACGCTTTATGGGCTGAGAAGGCTATTTTAGCCTACGTTAATTTTTCTTTCGATCAATTTTTTTCTCGGCCAAGGAAGGTCCCTTGCATTGGTAGCCGAAAGTTTATCAAATCGGTCGCATTTTTGCGTGTTGTTGTGTTAAAATCACTTTTAAAAATCGCATTTTTCATGCGATATTAAAGACGATTCAATCAATAATTGTCTATCAGCTGCATGTAGAAGATTCTGTACGGAGTAAATAGTGCCAACAGTACTGCAGCGCTTAGGGCCACAACTACTTTACATTATCATGACATTGTAGTCCTGTGTATGACTCATAACGTCCAAGTTCTATCTCAGTTAGAAACTGTTCTACGCCAAATGTTCACTTGATGCACCACGGCTCTGCCCTAATGATAATCAGAGTCTACAACTGCGGCGCCGCCATCATTCAGTGCGCCAGCGACAGTCGACTCGGGCTGTGGCTGCGCATGCGAGTCGCTGATTGGTGGAGGAGCTTGACCTGGATCACTCCGACCCTCGCTGCTCATTGGCTGCTGCTTGTCTTTCTGACCCTCGCTGCTCATTGGCTGCTGCATGTTGCTGGCAGCAGTGTCCGGCGTGGTGCGGGTGCCGTCTTTAGGCTGCGCATCGACGTCGCGACCTACATAAGATATCATGACCTACATAACATTTGACATAATATAAATAACTAAAGGACACTAGTTATTTTCGTGCAGGTATAATATCTGCATGAAAATTCTAGGGGTTGCGCTTGAGTTAAGGTCAGGGTTGATGCAGTGGTGTGAGGAAGCTAGGGACAGACCGGGCGACACTTTGCAGTGGAAATGTTCCCTGGAGGCCGCGCCGCGACAGTGCGTCAGTTCTTTGAAGGCCGCGCGGAAGTTAGTGTTGAGTCCCGCGTAGAGCGCAGGGTTGAGCGCGCTGTTGAGGTACGCAATGTATATGAGAGCGTAGCGCGTCCCGTCTGATACCTACACACATGGCGGCCAGGGGAGAGGGTCCATTGCTTCTCCCGCGAGGGGTCATCAAGATTTCGTACTATTTTCATACAGAGATTTCACGCTCAGAGAGGCTGAGCTAAAATAACTATTTAATTTCGCGCAAAAAATGGGCCAACTTGATCTTACCTCTTTCTAGCGATTTGCTCCACCCTTCACAAAATCTAACATCCAGCAACGCGGTGCCACAGTAAAGAAGCTTGACCTTGAACTAGAGCATAGATGTAGGTCAAAGTTAAGCTAAGCCCATAACCTCTGACCCCTGACCCTCAGTTGTACCTCAGCGGTCGTGTCGGGCCAGTTTGCGTCGATGAAGACGAAGATCTCCTGGGGCGTCCAGCAGAGCACAAACACCACCAGCACCCCCACCAACATACGCACCACCTGCATCACGACCCAATCTCACAGAAAACCCTAAACCATAACCAAACCTTACAGATAACCCTAAACCATAACCCAGCCCTTAGCCCTAACCAGTTTACTACAAACATTACCAACACCCCCACCAACATGCACCTGCACTATGCACCTGCACTACAACCATAACCCAACCTGAAAGATAACCATAAACCATGATCAAACCCTTAACCATAACCCAGCACACCACAAACTTTAGCACCACACCAACATACCTGCACTACACCCATAACCCAACCTCAATGATAACCCTAAAAAAACAGCCGGTATGCACAGACCCGCGCGGCCTGGCGCTGCTGCAGGGCCGCGGTGGGGCCGGGGTGCGAGCCCCCGGCCCCCCCCGGGGGGGTCACGTGACGCTGACGTAGACGACGCGCAATGACGATGTAGACTAGTGACATGATGAGAACCGGCAGCAGGTACATGACTACCACCTGCGTAGAGCGTAGAGCGCAGAGAGCGTGAAGTATAGAGCACAGAGCGTAGAGAACACAGGCTAGAGCATAAACTATATAGCATAGAACTGAGTGTAGAGCCCTTGTGTAAAGAACTAGAGATATATTCAGCCCCTTGACATTGGATGGAAAGCCATCCTAACAATCATTCTAACAAAATAAAAACGTTTATGGAGAGAAACTAACGTTGAGGAGCCTATGCCATATAACAAAACCGCCCAAACCAAGCAGTGTTTGGAGAGTAGTTTTTTGTACACGGGCCAATCGGGTCACGGGGTAATAAGCCAGCAGCCAATCTACATAACAATAGTTAAATAATAACCTTAAAATACTGTATAACATGAACATTTTGCTGCATGTTATTTTGGTGGTTTTGCCTCTCAGAAATTTTGCTACACTTAATTTTCGCATTTTTAAGAACTGCCCGTTATATAAAGCTTCTGCAGCTCTATTCTGCTGCATGTAATTTTTGCGAATTTTTTCGATTTGCGAAATTTTTGACAATAACATGCACGCGAAAAATTCATGTTTTACAGTATAGCAAATAAATATACTGCTGGTTCACTGATAATATAATCCGAGACACAGCCATTGAGGCTAGTACACTATAGCACGTCTAGTCTCTATGCTGAAGAAGAAACTGTTGAAACGCCCAAACTTCCATATGCTCAAATTAGCCCGCGTAAATATCCATTAAGCAGACAGAGATAGACAGGTGCAGGGTTAAGTTTACTAGGTTTAAAACCTCGTAAACAAGGTTCTTTGTATATTGTACGCCTAATTTGAAATGGGAAGGCGTATGTAGCGTTATACGTGAAAATAGAATCTAGTGGCGTAGGCCTATATAGTTTTTAAAGGCTGAGCAGTTTCACTACGCCTGTTTAAGAAGGAGCAAGCGTAGCGCTACGCACGTTTTAATATGACTAAACTTGACGCTGGACGTGCAGACCTGAAGAGTGTAGTAGAGTTGGCGCAGCGGGTAGTCGTATTGACAGTAGTCTGGTGAGGCCTGGACCTGCCTTGCATAGCGCGGCCACTGCTCTGTGCACCACACCTGCACACCACATAGTGTACATGCACGTCTAGGGTTAGGGTTAGTTAGGGTTTGAGTTAGGGTTACGGTTGGTTAGGGTTGACGTTAGGGTTAGAGTTAAAGTTAGGATTAGGGTTAGTTAGGGTTGACGATAGGATTAGGGTTGGTTAGGGTTAAAATTAGAAGTTAGGGTTATGGTTACTTAGAGCTGAAGTTATGGTTAGGGTTCGTTAAGATTAAAGTTAGAATTATAACTCGATAGTGTCTGATAACAAATGAACTTCATTCGTCAAATGAACTTCAGGGTCTGCAAGTGGTGCAGCCCTACTAGGTGGTGCAGACTAGTAGGTGCTGCAGCATTACTAGGTGGTGCAGCCCTACTAGGTGCTTCAGCCCTACTAGGTGGCGCAGCCCTACTAGGTGCTTCAGCCCTACTAGATGGTGCAGCCCTACTAGGTTGTGCAGCCCTACTAGGCGGGGCAGCCCTACTAGGTGGTAGTCGTCGGCCCAGATGAGTTCGAGTCTCTGCCTCACGAGCAGGGACGGCAGCGCGACGAGAGCGGCGGCCGCCCACACGGCGCCCATCACTGCGCCGTGCTGGCGCGGGCGCGAGAGGCGCGCGGCAAGCGGGAAGACGATCGCGACAAAGCGCTCGCACGCAATGACCGTCATGAAGAGGACGGAGGCGGTGAGCGAAAATACTGCACACGGAGCAGGGCAACTAAACATGTATGTGTACGTATACTGCGGAGAGCGTGAGTATAGTCGCTGAGCAGTGTGGAGACAAGACCTAGAAGTCGTACTCTGCAATAAGTAAAAGTCCTACTCAGGAGTAAGAAGAAATCCTGCTCTGCAGGAAGTACAAGTCCTACTCAGGAGTAAGAAAAAGTCCTACTCTGCAGTAAGTACAAGTCCTAGTCAGGTGTAAGAAGTCCTACTCTGCAGGAAGTAGAATCCCTTGCAGAGCGCGCGTCCGAAGGGGAAGACGTCCCTCACGCTAACGAGCAGGTGCATCCACATGTTGAGCGCGCCGACCATCAGGTCAGAGGCCGCCAGGTTGACCAGATACAGGTTTGTGCTCGTGCGCATGCGTGGCTTAAGCGCCACCGTCAGGATGACGAGTGTGTTACCTGGTCACGCCAACAAGAATGCAATATACCATAAACAATGTGAACAATACATGTATCTTATCTCGAAACAATAACGAATATAACTATATTACATTTTCTGCAGCATTGGCAAAGGACACGCTGTTTCGTCTAAGGAATGATAGAAATTCAATAAGTAAGAAGCCAGGCACCCGAAATGATTCAAGCAAAATGATGCTTTTCCATCTCCGTTTGCTTGACATATTTATTCATTAGGTATGCTGAATAGTTGAGCAGAAATAAAACACACAGTGGTTGCATGTTTTGTTGGGACAGTTAAACAATGTATCTCTTAACCAGGGTATTTTTTACAATAGATAATACTGCATATGAGACGGCGTGCTCAAAAAGTTTGTTTACAACTACACATCTTCTATGTCCGTGTGCAGTACTAAATTCAACATTAACCACTGCACTTTTGAACAACAACACATTAAACTTTGCTCTGATCTTTTCACTCTCAGCTCCAAGTCCTTCAACAGCAACAACAACAGCAACAACAACAACAGCAGTGGCGCCACTGACCGACGACGGCGAGCGCGATGGCTGCGCTGTAGAAGGCGATCTTGAGGCCGAGCTCCCAGGCGGGGAACACGAGCAGCCACTCTGGCGGGTAGGTCGTGTTCTCCGTGTAGCGAGGGTCGAAGTCGATGTAGGGGACGCGCTGGCCCGGCACGCACTGCGCTTGGCCCGCCAGCGCGGCGGCGGGGCCGCACGGGCCGGCTGAACACTAGCTAATGGTCCCTTAGTCACACTACACGTACAGGCTACGTCGTAATGAGGTGAGCTCTAGGTGCAGTTCTCGAGATGTGGAGACATAGCTGGATGAAGATGAAGTTATTCTGTACTCTCTAGACGCTCTCAGGGGTCTCGAGGCATGGCTGCGTCAACATGAAGTTCTTATCCAGGGATGCTTTCAGGCTGTGGAGCGATGGCTGAGTGGCAATGAAGCTATACTCTCCAGACAAACAGGAATCAAATCCTGACGCGCATGTCGCCAAACGTTGCTGGTGAACACTGCACCCAACCTGCACAAACCAATGCTTTAGATCTAAGCAAAAACAGACGTAGGTATATTGCGCAAAATATTGCAGTTTTGTAATATTATTGTCTCCAATAGCAAGGACAGATCAGGATTTGTTGGTTGGGGGCGAGGGGGGGGAGGTGAATGCTTCCGGCTTTGTGACAAAAGTAAGGTGGGTCCATCTTCAAACCGCCAGTACGTAGGCTTAGTTTTCATTTTCGAACAAAAATCGTAACTGAAGGGGGCTGGGGGAGAAGTAACAATGGAACTTTTCCCCCCAAGTTATTATGTCGAAATCAACCTTGTCACTGTGTTCAAAGTAGTGTTAAAATGTGAGAAAGCGACTACTTTTAATTTGAAGCGTCATTATTGAGAAGACTCAATCAATGCACTTGACTTCTTATGCCGAATTATTACACCTGGGCCCATCGTCCAGTTTTGTTCCAACAAATTTTTATAACAAATTTATACTACATGTACAATGCAGACTGCAGAGCGCGTCCAACACAAGCTTGAGCGCGCAGAGAGCAGAAGTCTCATGGACGCCTCTCCGAGAAGTAGCTAAGAGCTGCAGCAGGCTAAGTGCGGACCAACTCACTACGTAAGTCTACTCGAAACAGCAAAATGTGAAGTGGAACTGTGAGAGAGTGCACGGAACAAATCTCAAGTGGAAGGTCGGGTTGAGTCTGTGAGGGATTAGGAGGTCGGGTTGAGTCTGTGAGTGATTAGGAGGTCGGGTTGAGTCTGTGAGTGATTAGGAGGTCGGGTTGCGTCTGTGAGTGATTAGGAGGTCGGGTTGCGTCTGTGAGTGATTAGGAGGTCGGGTTGAGTCTGTGAGTGATTAGAAGGTCGGCTCTGCACGACTAGTGTCGCGGCTACGTATAGAGGGGCTTCAGCAATGGACGGTCCGTTGCGATTAGAAAACAAAAACGCAGCCTGCATTTTAAAATACTTGGAAATATTTGATGATAGCCTGCAAACCCTGAGGGAAGCCAAGAGAATTATCGACCACTCGGAGTGGGTCTACTTGCCTTTATTGCGCTTATGGGGGTCTAAAAAAGAAACGTAGAGAGGTTAGAATTGACTCCCAAATTTCATTTGTCAGACGTGCGAACCCCCCCACTTAGGGGGGTTCGACCCAAGCCCTCTCCCACCCCTGAGCTTCAAGCACTGAGCTACTGCCAGGATTTAGGGCTACTCCTGAGTTTTATTGCGACTGCGAGCGTGCCGCCGTGTGGTATCGTTCACATACAGCTCCTCCATCAAGTCGTATATAGGCCTCTAGCTCCACCCTTGTAAGTAATAAATACTGCCTCATTATTATTGAACAAACTTCATCGGATGACATACGAATGATGATTATATTACAATACCGCACGGAACATGTACTTGGGAATGAGCCCACTTCTACAACGCTTAGAACATATGTACAAGTAGGTCTATACTTCTTATGTGATCTACAGCTTCAAGATAGAATTTTGAGGGTGGAAAAAATAGGCCCTATTCAATAGGTTCCCACGCCACGTGACCCTGCGTAATGTGAGTCGTGCGACGTCACTCAAGTTGCCGTGTGACGTCACTCATGGTGCGTGTGACGTCACGTTGCAGAGGCTTGACGCTATATTTATTGGTGCGCTGCCGCACTGCGCGTGTCCAGCGCAGCGCGTCGAGTGCGGCGGCGAGAGGAAGCGGGTGCTTCACGTCCTTGTTCCTCGACGGTCGCTGCGAGTGCGGCCCGCCGGGCGCTCCAGCGAGCGGACGATTGCGGCCCGCCGCAGCCGCCTCATAATTTATGATTCTTAGCGATATCATTACCCACTCGCGCGTAGAGCTCTCGGCTGGAGCGCGGCTAAACCTGCCACACACACTCCACACTGACACACGCTTACTACTCCACAACGATTTACACAACTCACAGACACAAATTTTGGGCTTGGTCTAATTCTAACCCGTAGGGTTAGTATTAAGCCTAACTTAGGAATAGGAGCCGTGCTTCCACGGTTAGATCTCTAGGTTAGGATCAAGATGCGGCAAAAGTTAGGTCAGGCCAGCCTACCATATGTATAGAAAGCTAACCGACGCAGCAACATAAATTTGTACATTATAATACATCAAATCTATTAGACTATAGTCAGACTTATTATAGGCTGATAGGCTACACTACGATAACTCTCACGTTAATTATAGCCTATAATCATTACATTACTACATTTACATACGGGCGCAGACTAGCAAAGAAGTGAGCGCGATCGAGAGATAGCGCGTGATTCTGTATAGATAGAGTGACTCGACGATTTGACTGAAGACAAAGTTGAAGTTTTTTATCGAGTTACTGCTTGCGTCCTGTCGTCGTGTTATCTAACAGCAGCGACAGTCGCATTATCGGACCTAGGTCTGCAGAATTGATAGCCTATCACTCCCCACCTAGAGATAGCCTATTAGAGCCGAGCTGCAGCCCAGTCTTGTGCCAGCAATCGCATACTGCAGCGCGACACACGCGCCACCGTTCTAAAATGAGCCTTTTGCTATCGTAAGCTTAATTATAACAAATATAGATAATTATTGTTGTTCATTATCGCCAGTTTATTGCATAGATTTTGAGCTTTGTTATTCTTGAGTATTTCAATGCGCGTTGAACTTCACACCTCCCCCCCTCCATCACCCAACATCTTGCCAGCCTACATATAGTTATCACATAATGTAGGCCTAATCTCTGTCGACTATTATATAATACAGAGTGAGCATAAAATATACGTATGTATGTATGTAGGCTATACTGCACTTGTAACGCACCAGAAATATGTCATGCAAATGGAGATGGAAAAAACGTCATTTGCTTGAATCGTAGATGCAGGGAAAAAATATAAATATAAAGATCGACACACTTTTTTCATGTATAGGCCTGCTTTGTATCGTTTCTACTATTTATTTTACAATCTGATCAGATGTTGCGCATACAAATAGGCTACAACTAAATGACAACATTTCTATGCAAAGGTCGAATTCAGTTGATTAGTTTCAAAAATATGAGCTTTTGAATTTGATTCATTCGATATTGACAAGATCTTGGCAATGTTTTGGCATGTATGCTAAGTTAATCTGAAAAGTCGAAAGGTTTCAACGTTGTGAGCAATTGAATTCAACTGTGTATGTATTAAGTCGAGATTGATGATGCTCTCGTTATTTTTAAGCCACCAACATCTTATTTTATGCTGTCGACAACTGATTTCATGCTGCCAACAACTTATTTGATGCTACCGCAACCTGCTGTCGACAACTTATCTTATGCTGCCGACAACTTTTTATTGTGCTTTGTAGCAAATGTGTACATGTAGCCAACTTAGCAACACAGTTTGTGTAACAAATGCTCAACAATACAGAACATTCTATTCACAATTATTTATTCGGATTAAAGCCTAATTATGTAACGCTCGTTAATGTTGCTTGGCTCAAAATTTCTTCATTATCACTCAATTAATTATCTAGGCTACATAATCAGGCCAGGAGGCCTACAGTAAGGTTTTCCTTCAAGTTTGCTCTATTTTAGTTTAAAATCTTCCAAAAATTTGCGATTGTGATGTGCCCGACACTAGGTCAAGGATTTATGCAGCATTTTAAATTTTTCTACACTTTTATCATTCGCCGTCAATGCTGTCGAGATTCTAAACGGCTGGACCGCCATGGAGGGGGGGGGGGGTTAAGGCCTGGGGGGGTGGATGACCATGGAGGGGGGTAGTAGATTGGCATGGAGGGCATGCTACGGTGCGGCTTGCAATAACTGAGGCATGGTATTCGCCCGTCACCCGCCTGGGAGTAGGGGAGCCCCTGGATAGGAGGGCGCCCCCTGAGGAGCGGGCGCCATCTGAGGAGCGGGTGCCCCATGATGAAGGGGCGTTCCCCGCCCTACCGCACTGCGGTGCAGGTGAACGTTGAGCCACGCGCTATTCGAGCCGCGCTGCCACAGACGCGTCTCCATGGTAACGAGTGACCTCTTGACCCCCCCACTACACACACACACATACACACACACATACACACACACACACATGCACAAACATATACACAGACAGACACAGCGCGTCTCCATGGCAACCAATGCCCTGGTGACCTAAGCACCACACACAGCAATCGACAAACCAATGTGATTAGTATCAAGTTAAGAGTGCAGTGGATAGGCACGGCAGACCTGTCTTGTAGTGAGGGGTGAGGGGTGGACAGACCTGTCTTGTAGTGAGGGGTGAGGGGTGGACAGACCTGTCTTGTAGTGAGGGGTGAGGGGTGGACAGACCTGTCTTGTAGTGAGGGGTGAGGGGTGGACAGACCTGTCTTGTAGTGAGGGGTGAGGGGTGGACAGACCTGT
>JAQIWG010003124.1:0-18577 GCA_034695025.1 Chamaedrilus cognettii
ACTCCATCGACCGTCGGCAAGCGTCCCTACCACCGCGGCCGCATTGCCTCTCTGAACGGCAATGTCCAGTCTTTGCCGATTTTTATTAAAACATTAACTTTTAATTTTTAATTAAATTTAAATTTAAATATTAAGTTTCATTCAAATATTAATTTTTGAAAATAATTTAAATAGTAAATAAGCACTCAAATTTTATGTAAGCAATCTAAAACTATTTATAAAAATTATAAATAAATTTATGAGACAGCACGATACAACCAAGCAGTCACTCCCTAGGGCAGGCTACAGGTACAGGCGCGGCAAATATTTAATAAAGACGTTTACCTTTCCGTAGTCAACTCGCACAGAGCTCTCGTTGTGATCGAGAAGCTTTGATAGACCAAAATCTGTGATCTTAACAAAGTCTGGACGCTGGACTACAAGCAGAATGCATAAACAAATTCTTCAAAAAGCTTGAATTACTTGGAATAATTTTCACACAATTCTCACAAGCCTAATCCCTATGCATAACTTGGAGAGAAATATTACAATTGTCCGCTTTATATCAAAAATCTTCTCAATTGGTTAGAGAGTCCCCAATGACTTCTTGAGATATTGAAACGGACTTTAAATCCATAGTTATTATTATCATTATTAATAGGAAAATCCAGTCTAACTGGTGTGCGATATGCTACCATAGGCCTACTGCTAACTACTACACAAAATAATCAAATATCCGGGTACCTGTACATAATTACTTGCTAAATAGGCGAAGAGTGTTTATCAAAAAGTGAACTCAAAACAAATATCCTAGCGTATTGATCCGTAAAAATGCGGATAAATACGACTTAGAACTGTTACCGAGAACATTTCTGGCAGCCAGGTCTCTGTGCACAATCTTCCTCTCTTCCAGATATTTCATTCCCTGCAATTATTGCACGTACGCACCATAGATATCAAAGCTTAGATGAAGTAGTAGAAAGAAGGACCTTTTAAGCAAAAACGGAAGTTAATCTGAATCTTGGTTAATCACTTTGAATTATTGTTATTTGATGTGTGTAGGTCATGACCCTGTCAATTAAGTTGTGGACAGTTGTAAAAAACCACAATAAACAATAATAGAAAGTCATTAAAACATCATAATTAAACTCCGACATCAAACGCAGAGGAATAGATTTCCCTATATTACATTACACATAAAAAAAAAAAACTACATTGGAACGATATTCAAGATCATTAATTTCTTACTTTTGCATCTTTATTTCTTCAAGAAATGACCAAAAATGAATACAGATATCCATCGATATTGGCATGAAGTAATAAGTGCAGTTAAAGAGGGAAACACATCCCCCGTGAAAGCGGTACAGAAACGGCGCCACTCACCTCAGCAATCTGGACTCCCCAGTTGAGCATGACTTTAGACCCGATGCACTGGCGGTTCTTGCGTATGTAGTCGAGCAGACAGCCCTCCGGCAGCAGCGGTGTGATCAACATCATCTGCTTGCCTGCATGGAACAGGAAACAAGAATTTAATCAAACTTACTATTTGATTCATTAATTTATTTAAAGCGCAATAATTCAGTTGTGTAAGATCATGTAACATAAGGCTACTATACAGCCTTATAACTTCCAATTTTGATCTAGAGCTCCATCAATCTATAACTCCAACAATTCTTCAATATCTTACGCAATATTTCCTACAGCTAAACATAAAATGTCAAATGGCCTGCGTATTATACATCATTATTATAGATATATTACGTACGAACCTTATAACACCACAAATAGGTACAAATCCACATTTAATATCACGATGTGACGCATAATAACTTCATTTTCATAGCCGAGTAAGAAGCCACTGTAACAGCCCTTGCTCCTCACTCACTCATGCAGTAAATTACCTACTCGCCTGTGCAAAAGGCGAGTAGGTAAGAGAGTAGATAAGTCACTCGCCCATGCAGAAGGCGAGTATGCGCAGACAGTGGTCATGCTGCACCGACGCCATGATGCGCGCCTCCTCGAGCAGCTCGACGTTGTGCTGCGCGCTTGTGCTGTCCGTCAGGATCTTGATGGCCACCGGAATGCGAATGTGCTCATTGGGCGGGTACCAGAAACCCTGCGCAATCAAGCCAGTGCCTTTTTTCCAATTTTTTTTCGATAGTTTCAGGACCGAGTGATTATTTCACTGACCGCGGCTGCTGGAGCAGCGTTAGACTCAATACTGGTACCCACCCTGTGTACAGCGCCTAATTCGCTACCGTTGCCCAGAAAACCCTCACAATTTGAACTGGAGCCTAACTTCTATTTCTTTTCTTTTCATCATGGAACCCTCCAGTTTTGAATCGACAGTGCCGCCCATGATCGGTACCTAGCGCCCACCTTGTGCACAGTGCCGAACGCGCCGGTGCCGAGCAGGGCGCCGGTGCGCAGCTCCGACTCCTTGATTAGACGCAGCCAGGCGAGGTCAGGGTGGGTCGTAGATGGCTTCATGGGCTGCAGCAGCTGCAAGCGACAGTGGCAAACACACTGAGGGCCAGTTGTTCAATTGAGTGCTATTTGAATCTCAGATCCATTTTAGAACCGCCAATAATAGCGAGTTATCTATATATTTCCGATCTAATTTGCACTATCTGATTGGGTTGTGACGTCATTTGCGTTCTATGATTATTGAAAACCAACTAACTCCTGATTGAGCAACTGGGCCTTAATTGTTTAACAGAGAGTTATTTGGTTTTTTAAATGCCACAGAACAAAACGGACGTCACGATCCAATCAGATCGCGCCAATTAGATCTCAGATCATTCAAATAACTGGCCAATATTGATGAGTTATTTGAATGATCTGGGATCATTCAAATAGCTCTCTATTCAACAACTGTGCCATAGGGTTCAATACAACACATGCGTAGAATGCTGTTTTTTCACGCATTAAAATTTAGAATCCTTATGTATTCCAACAATCCAACAATTTTTAAGCCGATACAAAAATTTAGTCAATAAAATACAAACGGCGAGCTAGCTAAGGATGTAAAATAACAAGAAGAAAAGAAGAACTCACGACGAGCGATTCGTCAACGCCTCGGATGATGGCCGCTACGCGCGTTCGCTCCTCCTCTGATTTGGCGCGTCTCGACAGGCAGATGATAATGACGACGATGATCGTACCGATGCCCAGGATGCCCCCAATGACGCTCCCCACTATGATCAGCACCTTCATCCTGCGAATTAACCATCACAATATTTAGCAAATTACATTGTCATTTCTAGTTTAGTTTTTATTTATACGAATTTTATCAAAATATCAAACAAATAAATAAATAAATTATCTTGCAGTTGTTCGCGGGCGAAATGAACAGGTTTATGACATACACACGGGTTTTTGACATACAAAGACTCGGATGACAAACAGAAGAGAAGAAGCGACACTAAATTTAAGCGAAACAAAAGTGTCATAATTGTGCTATGAAACCTACTGGATTCAAATTTATTGTCTGGAACAGCTTTGAAGCTAGTCTGCAATTTTAGTACTAGGTATTATGTTTCTATACTGTAATTGCGCGTCCTTATACAGTCATGCAATCGCTGGGACCTATTTGTTGCATATACATATTTTTCCTTAATTATTTCTTTATTTAAGTTGGTTTACTACACTTATTGTGTCAACAACAAAAAAAAGATTTTAAAATATATCAAAGAAATATATAAGATTATTACTAAATAACAGCTTTAGACGTGACAAACTTGAGGTTGGGATCATTAATCACGCAAGCTGTGATGGTTTCCGCTCCCTCCGTGCCGAGGGGTTGAATATATGGTGCCCAGTCCGGGCACTTCTCCGTACAGTTGAACTAGCACCAACATACAAAGAACGTTAAATTTTGATTCATGATGCCCGAATGAGCCGAAACAAACAACCAATATAAACACTTAAACATACAGAAAAAAGGCGATTTAACATAAAGATCTAAATAACCTATATCCTGCTGTCATTGTCGAGTTGAAAAAACCCCAGCAATGACAGCATACATTTTATTTTTATTTCTAGTCCCTCGTATGGCAGTTTAAGTATCACAGAATGATCTGCATCCGGAGATATATCTCAACAATAATTATTCCAGTCAATTGTAAGCTAACAAAAAACGTACTACAAAAAAAAGCCTCCTCTCACCGTTTTATCCGTTTCTCTGTTATCGAAGTCTGTGTACAGCGTGTACTGCTTGCACTGGTCGCAGTCGGACGCCGACGGTCCCCTGCACCCCCCGTGACAGTGGAAGTCGCACGGCATGCACTGCGCCGTACCGTTGGCTAGGTGGGGGGGTGGGGGCAGAAGGTAGCGACCCGCGGAACAATGGCTGACGCAGCGCCAGGAGGGCACACAGTGGGGCGTCTCACAAGGGTCGATCTCCTTGTAGCGCAGACAGGAGAGGCAGTAGGAGGGGCCGAACTGGTCGCAGCGCGCGCACTCGTGGTAGCAGCGCTTGCAGCTCTGCAGCAAAGAGTTTAGACTAGTATTGATAGCCCTAGACAGGCACTCATCCAGGCTGAACGACGCACAAAAAGGGAATTGTGGAAAAGCGTTGTGGTCTAAGTCGCGGAGCTCGGATTACCGGCTACAGCGCATCGGTTCGAATCCCGATCACGGCAAAGATTTTAGAGTCACTTTATGCACCCTTGGCAAAGGTGCTCTAAGTTCGTCAGCCTTGCAAATAATCATCCATTACAGTGGAGTGCAGTAGAGAAGTCAAAGTTGAAGATTGTCAGAGGCAGCATAATAACGGAATTAGTTTCAGACTACGAGCTGCCATTGGCTGTAGAAATTACCCCGAATCCGCTTAATTCTAGTCAGCCAATCGACTATAATCCAGCGACTGCAAACCACCAGGAAAGTTCTCGTGCGTACATGCTTTCCCTTGAGCGGCCCATCCTTGACGATCTTAGCCTTGTAGTAAAGATCAGGGCATGGCGCGTCACCCGGCAAACACTGAAACACGTCCTCCCCGTTCTCCTCAAACACGGCCGTGGCGCAAGAGTTGCACGCGCCCGGCCCGACCGCGTTGCCAGGCCCGGTGCAGCCGTCCTCACAGTGCTCGTGGCACAGCTGGCAGACAGCGTTCTCGTCGGCGTACTTGGTCGCTGGGCATGCGGGGATGCAGTAGGGTCCGTCGCGCACGTGCAGGCACTCGTCACAGCTGCTCGCCGACTGAAAGACATAATATATTTAGAAAGAAAATTGCAAAGGCAACGAAAAATTCAGTATGAAAGACGTCTAATTTTAATGGATAACAAATATATAGTTTAAGAATTTTTTCAGAAGAAATATTGATAAACCACTTTGCTACAATGATCAAAAATTACTATATTAGCTAAGGATAATTTTCTAAGCTATGTTGGCTATAATACAAGTCATAATCAGACAAGATGTATACTGCGAGACGGTGACACGGATAAGGGGCATGTGAAACAAGGGCCGTTCTAACCTAAAAAATAAAAAGAGCCTCCCACCGTGGCAAAAGAGACAGCTACAGCCAGGGCTTGATCTACAGTCGCCAAAATCTGCAAAAAAATATTTTTGGACCAGTTCGCGATTTTTTTTCCATTTGGCGAAAGCCTTTGGCCAATTTTTTATTAAGCCTTCGTTCTTAGAAGCTCAATCACTGGGTCTATGGTGGTGAACAGGACAATAATTTGATATATTCCAAGGCAGCTGAAGGGAACTACTGTGTAACAAATTAAGTGAAAAAAACGACGGCCTCGCGATAAATAATATATTCTGGCAAATTTTTGGCTAACTTTTTTCAAGACCCAGATCTGGTCCTGGCTACAGCACTACTTGTAGGGGGCACCCACCGAGTCGTTGCAGTGGTTGGCGCACTCCGCGTGACACGGCAGACACTCGCTGGTTCCATGCTGATAGATGCGCGGCTCCACGGCGCAGGAGCTGAGGCAGCGCGCGCCCAGACGGAAGTTCTTACACATCAGACACTGGTCATCGCGCGGACCCCAGCAGCCGTCCGCGGAACATTCCGGAGAACAGACCATCTTGCGCTTCGCTGGATGGCAAAATGGTTAAGACTGTGAGAAACAGTTAAATTTTGTTTTTAACAGATCTTTCTAACATAAGAAGTATTTGAAGCGGACTTTTTTGAAACAGTTAAAGTTTTTGAAAAGATCTGCTTTTTTTTGGCAGCAACACTTTTTTTAAACGAACTTATCTGAAACGGACATGTTTTACATTTCTAGACTTTTTGGAAACAGAATTTTTGGAAACAGACTTCTATTACAGATTTAGAACCATTTACCCATTGAAAAGGCTAAGTATACAATTTGTTATGGAGTATGCAGCTCATCTTTTGTTTGAAATGTTGCTGTCTCAAACAATCAAAAAATTGATTAATTCAGAAACAGCGAGTCCACGCTGGCATAATACTTATTGCCTATTTGAAATTGAATCTAAAATCGAAACAAAAATTCTTTGGCAAATTTTTGGTGGATTTTCTTTTGCTCGATGCAGAACGGGCCTTGGCAACATCCGTCATGTTTGCAAGTAAACATGCAACTCTAAAATCTAAAAAAAATCATGTTTGCTTACCGCACTCCGCCTCGTCCGAGTTGTCTCGAACCTTGACCAGTTGTAGACTGGGATTGGTGATGAGTCGCTGCCAGTTGACGCTCTGCACGTAGCAGAGGCGCGGGTTGCGAACGACGAGAATGTTTCCATTAGAAATCTGCTTCAGGCCCTCCAGATCGACACTCTGAAGCTTTGTGTCAAAGATCTGCAGCGCCACGCTGCCCAGCCTGCGAGGAGGAAACATCAGAGAAAGAAATAATTTGATGATTCTTTTTTAGTAGGACAACTTGCGGGGCGCCGTGTCATGACCTGTCATCTCCTGGGCGCCGTGTCATGACCTGTCATCTCCAGGGCGCCGTGTCATGATCTGTCATCTCCAGGGCGCTGTGTCATCACCTGTCATCTCCAGGGCGCCGTACACTCCTCAACATTTTTAGGTGCTGTTATCCCCTTCATAGAATTCATGAAGCTTCTCTGGTAGCTGGATCGACGACATAGACGTTGCATAGAAGTTATATATAAGAAGAAGATTGTTAAGAAGGCTGTTGCTGTCACCAGTTACGCCCATAGGCATGGGAGCTCATTCCTTTAGCGGCGTTTTGAGCAGGCAAGGAATAGCTAGATATTATCCACTGTGCATGAGACACTTGCATAGCAGATGTGCACGAGAGACTATTGACTCGACAAACTTTGCCAATCTTCCCCAGACACGAGGCTTGGCACTCATTTACGCCTGATTCGAGTGAGACGCTGTACGCGAATGATTTGTCGAACACCACAAGACCCGGCGGCCGCCGAGTCTTGAACACATGATCGCACACATGACGGACTGGCGCCTTAGCTGACTGAGTAACGAAGCCGGACTTACATTCATACAGCGTCATTTAAGATTCTCCTACTATTGCTTATATTTATTATTATTATTATTTACTTATCATAAAACGTACAGCATTCGTCCGCGGATGAACTGGAGGTTGCGCAGGAAGCGCAGGTGAGTGAACGCCGTCGTGTTCGCCTCGATCTGCACGTAGTCGCTCACTTCGACGACCGACTCGAGCGCGGAGAGATGCTCCATCGTCAGCGGCGTCGTGCCGTGAACCTCGTCTCTGTCAAACAATGTGTTATACCTTTCATAACAAATCGTCCCAGGGGTGCACAAAAATTCTTTGTTTCCCGGCTTACAGTTACAGTAAAACGAGAATGTACAGTGGCATATCTCTTACAGGCCCTTCAGCAGGGCTGTTGAACATACAAGTGTCGCTAGCTGTAGCCCCATGCCAGTAATGACTTATTTGGTTAGCGTCAGCGGGGGCATCCGGCTGTTAAAACCCAGCTCCAGCAATCCTGATCAGGGCAAAAACGTGTAAACCTGTGTGAAAACATGGACATTAACGGATTACACGAAAAAAGGAGGTTAGTTTAGTTAGTTAGTTACAGTGGCACATCTCTGTCGAGCAACGGGCAGCAAAGGAGTCGGTAGTGGCATAGCGAAGTTTTCTCAAGTTCAAGCAACTTTGGGCAAACGGTGAGAGATGATGGTAGTGTAGACAAACCTTCCAAAGGTGATCTGAAGAATTTTGATGTGTCCTTTGACAACGGTACAACCGGTCAAGTTGCGAATGTTCAACGACGAAATATATTCGGTAACCTCGCATTCTGCACACAACGCGGCACATTAGCAAACATCAATTTATAAACAAATTGGATGAAATTTGAACTAGGCATATAGAACTACAAGCTACTTATCGCTGAAAATGATTATTTCATATAATGACCGACATACGCCTCTTAAAATTAAATGGCAGCTATGACTGTGCGCGAACAAAAGTCAATACATCATAAAACGTTTCTCATACCAGCAGCTCAATAGCGGCAGCTCAGTGGAGCAGCTTAAGAACTAAGAGATGAAAACTACACCACACCTTATGTTCAGCACTCAATGGATATGAAAACAAAACAAGAACGTTAAACACGCCTCAACGCTGAACTTATTTGAGGCCATGCTCAAGACAGCTCTAACGAATTGTACGCTTTCAAGAACTCACATTTCTAAACGCTATGGCACACTGAAGCGGTGTCAAGTACTTTTGAAGTGACTTTTGCGAGGAGCTTGTCACACAATTAATGTGCATCATCATTGTCAACATTATTCTACCTGGTACTCTCTAGATAGGCATTGTATTAGTGCCTGGATTCTCTAGATTTAGGAAAAGAGATCAATTTGGACAATATTTTTTGCATCGCAGCAGGCTTGTGCAAAGGATAAGTGCAAGGTAAATTATCATTAATATAATATGCTTAAGGATCTATGCTCACGCTTAGGGCAAGTCCCAACGCAGTCGACGCATTTCTTGTCTTCGTTGTTGGCCGCCTTCCCCGCACTGCACTCCTGCACACAGTGCTGACCGTCCGTCAGCAAGTACTCTACAATAGGACACAATCACTCAACAAATAAATGGCTGCAATAACTATTTCTTAAATATTCACCGAAACTGATATCAAATTCATCGCGCTCAATCCGCTCTCTAAATATATATTCTTAGCGGATTTAAAGCAAGTACAGTGTCCTAAAGGCGGCATCGGAGACTTTGAGAAAAATAAAATGGGAACTACTTCATATCAGTTATGGCAATTTTTCATCGGTATATGTGTGGCAAGTACATGTACGAGGCAATACACGCAGCATGTGAGTGATGCAAGCAATAATGTAGATACACAAGCCAGAAAGTATATGAAGGGTGTTCCTTTGGATCGCGCATAAGCATGGGGAAATTTGGGTTCGCTTGATATTGCTAGAGTCTCAAACACTACCTGTGAATGTGAAATTTTCTCATACCAATGTGTGATCCGAATGATGGGATATACAAGCATTTATACTGATATTCAAAATACGATATATCTTGCACAAAGGCCCGGTTCAAAGACGCGCTGCTAGCGCTACCAGACAGCTTTACCAGCGCAGATTTGTCCGTTTGGTCGTTTTTGTGTTCGAGGACGGCTACCTCGCTGATAAATCCAGCAGGTGAACCCCAAATGGCTAACCTTCCATCATCAAGAGGTTAGCGGCTTGCCAGACCCTTTAAATTTTAAAAAACATGGTGGCCGAAAGTTGCGATCGGTTCAATGAAATTTGATCACATAATAAAGGATCCCTCCGTGTTAAAAAATACGTAAATTATTCTAACGGTCATTTTAAATAATTTGAATCGACGAATTGCAAAAAAATATGCAGTTTGAGTGAGAGGTTTGTGATGATAGGTTTGTTTTCGTTCACTTTCAATGCTCTATAATAATTATTAACTTTGTTTGTTATTGTTTTTGCTATTTAAATTCAAAGGTCTTTTGTCGATTGCTCGGTGCTAAGGAACAGCCGGGCTGATCGATTGCATGCAACCAATCAGAATGCTGCAATACTAATTATTGCTCCAAAAATCATTAATGCCCAAGCTGTTACAGACTATCAACTTATAAAGAGTTTGCCCTTAGGAGAAGCCTCTAACATTGTAATTGCAACACAAAATAGTCATAAATAGGTCGGGTTGTCACAAAAATAACCAATCAGAGACAAGGTTTCATGCGAGCTGTTAGGTTGCTATCTTATACAGCCGTTGCCGTCCTTGATCCCAAATCGCCCGGTCAGAGGTTACCGATTCTGGCAGTCCTTTCTGACAGGTAGAAAACCCTAACCATACCAGCGCGTCCTCGAACCGGGCCAAAGTGTAACAAGATTAAGTACACTTTAAATTGAACGTGCTAAGTTGTATTGCAGTTACCCACCCTACAATTTGCAACGAATGAATAATTTCAAGCACTAATCTTAGGATCAGAATATGTGATCTTATAAAGAGAGCAATCTATTACACAAACACAAGTTTTGTGCCCGCATTCCCCGCATACGCAGGGGCTTAGGTTAAAGGCTTGCTATAAAATCTTAGGTTTAGACAAACAGCAGGCAAATGCCAACTTGCATTGCATTAAAAATTTTAAGTTTGGATAGAATAAGAAAAGAGAGAGGACAACCTGGACATTTGTCGACGCAGAGCGATCCATAGGAATACATGAAGTCGGGATTGGGGATGGGCTTGAACTCCTTCGGACTGTAGATGAGTTCTGGTGGGCAGAACTGCTCACAGCGACCCTTGCGGTTAACATTGCGACAAGCCTGTCGCAAGATCAAGATCAAGATCAAGATGATATAAAATATCTAATACCAAAGCTGCCAGAGGGCATCTTTCAAAAATAAAACTTTAAATTTTTTCATAGACTTTTCAGTTTCCAGGTCAGCAAATACGCAGTTGTTTGACGGGTAGTTCCAGGTTATCAAGCAAAGAACTTGGCTGACATTACTTTGAAGGCAAACCGAAGAAACAAGATCCGAAAAACAACTGAGAACAGCATATCCAAATCACAATCACAGCCTGGTACCATAGGCTACGATGTATGTCTGTCTCTAGACTTCAAGATCATGATCACGGAGGATCTTACTAGTTATACTAAATTAAGAAACTATAGCAATGCAATCATGTAGCAATCATGAAACCACAGCGTAGCAGGCCCTTCAGCAAGGCTTGTAAGCAATATACACTTAAGTGCTACCAGGTGCTAACAACCGTGCCAAATAATTATACTTATACATTGGCGTCAGGAAGGGCATACGTTCATAAAAACCCAGCTCCATCAGTCTTCACCAAAGCGCAAGCATCCAACCAGTGTAAAAACATAAAAAACAGAATAGACAACAAAAAGGCAGTTAGTTAGCAATTAGTAATGCAATGATGCAACAGTCACCAGGCAGTCAGCGTTGGTGGGCCCGGTGCAGCCCACTGCGCACTCCTTGTGACAGCAGGTGCTCGGGTCTAATCCGTAACAACGATCGTCGCACTGCGGGCTGCAGGTCACCTTCGTCACTAAAACAACGATCAGTTCCGTAGACTGCAAGGAGTCTTGGGGGTTGAAACCCCTCAACCCCCCCGAAAATAGGTTAAAAATAAAGTTTAAGAAATTTAATTTGGCGTGTCACTTTAAATGGGATAGTAAGCACCGAGTAAGCAGCTGTGTTGGCCGGTACCTTGAGTCCACGCTTGCCTTGTTATCAACTCCCACGCCTAAGAAGCTGAGTCAAGGAGACTTGACAATCAAGCTTACGGCGATGAAACTGGCACCTGACTTCTCTTAACAGCCCTTCAAAAATTACCATCCAATATGCTATATAAATCTAAATTACCTTCATACATGGCATCCCACAAAAAAACCATCAGATCACTTTTCAGACTCTTTAGAACGTTTTAACTACATTGCAATTTAGAAGTGCGTCAAAGAAATCCTTGGCATTATAACAGATAGCATACATCATCAACAATTTAGATTAGTTTCTAAAAATAAGTAAAGTATAAATTATAAATTTGAAACTCACGTTTTTGACACATGCTCGGACCAGATCCCCAGCATGGTAGCTGTTTATCGGTGCACGCTTTATCACACGCACCACCTAACACAAGCACCAAGACACGCTTGTAGATAGATCAACATACTGACCGATAGTCAGACAAAGTAATTATAGCTATTTCCACATAATGCCAACATCCAATAACTTTACCATTAGTGTTGTCGTTTGATCAACGGAACAATATAAACTGTACAATTTCCTGCACAAGAATGACGGCTGAAGCCAGTCTTAAGTCAACTGTTTTCCGTTGGGCAGAAAATTTTCAAAGTCATGCGTTTAAATTTCATGCTTCATAGTTGCGCGCCCCTGTAAACTAAACCTACGTGGTTAAGGACTATGCCCCTTTAACTTAGGATGACCAACATGCCAATTTGGCTTAGGATTAAGATCGCCAGTAGGGGTCATTTTCGCTTGAAATTATTTACCTCGCAATCGGAAAAGGACGCCATCTGGGGGCACATAACAGTGTGCCTACATTCTTAGAGAATACACAAAACAGGCAGAAAGTCAAATCTTATTCTCAACTTATTCTCTTTCTTATAAGCAAGCATTGCTATTAATTTTACTTACAAGTACTGGCGGTCGGTGAACCAGGGGCACTGAAGGTGGTCGCGTATGTCGCAGATGACGGCAGAATGTCAGACCAGTTTATCTTGTCGATGAAGCAGAGGCGATAGTTGTCGTGAAATACAACATTCCCCACGATTATCTCTGAAATTCATCACACATAAATTCTTGCAATTCAATAGTTTGGAAATGGCACAAAAATCAGAAGTATTTCGTCGGTTAGTTTAAGACTTGTAATTATAAAGCTCAACATGCATCATTTGAGAATTAAATTTACTTGTTCTTTAGTTTTAAAACTCTAGGATCTTTTGGCCTAAAACGCTGATGCAGATTGATGCATAGGTTCTGACCAGATAGAGAGGACAGTTGTAGTTCCTTGAGGCCCACTCCGTACTGGTTCGTTGGTTTGACATTGGCTGCGACGTAGAGGCTGAAGTCCTTGCCGTGAGGGTCGAGGAAGGTCGTGTAGCCGCGGATCAGGCGCAGGCTGGTCAGCGGGATCACCGTGGCGTGGACCACCGTGATCAGCACGTACCCTGTGACCTAGCAACAGCATCAATTAGTCCCAATTAAATCAAATATCAATTTTTGCAAAAAACACAATCAAAGTTTTAGCAAACGATCAAATAATCAAAAGCAGAAAAATCATTTATCCACCAGGAGTCAATCATGGTTGTGTCTAGAATGCATAAGCACTACATTCATATAAAACCAATAACATAAAGAAATTATTAAAATGTAGGTAGTAAACTACAATTACATCACTCACAATCATTTGAAAAGTAGTCCAGATTTTATACAACTTTTTACACATGTATATTTCATGTGGCAAAACGGCATGCCATATGTGATGACAAAAAATGAATAAAAAGAAGCATCGGCGAGCAGTCACCTCCTCGATGTTGCTGAGAAAGCCAAGGTCGTAGTCGTCCTTCTCGTCGAGGTAGGTCAGCTCCAGGTTGCCCTCAACGTACGTGCAGTTGGTGTAGCGCAACCGGAAGTTGTTGTAGCGCGTCTCCGTGTCCCCGGACTGGGCCAGTCTGTTGCTCGTGCCCTGGCATACTGCGCAGACAGACCAAAGAATTTTGACTACGCTATAGTCAAGTCCAAACAAATTTGCCACAGACTGCATACCAGCAATAAATAATAACAACACCGGTATTCAAATAATAACTTAGACTATCATGTCTACAAGAAAATTAATTGCTGGTACACATATCCTAGCAGGTTATCATTGAGCCACATAGATAAAGCTACCGTATGATATTCAATGAATAGAATATCATCAGTCCATAAAGTGATCTAGAGTATGTCAACCAATGGAATGCTTGTGTGTCACACAAGTTTGTAGAAAAGTCTAACTATAGGTTTTCATTCAGCAACAAGTTGACAATGATGGAGCTCCTCATACTTAATAATGATTTAGAGTTAATAATACATAGAGTTTAAGACAGGCAACAGCGGTAACCGTCATAGCCAATCGACCCCTGTCTGTCTTATTCATAACTCTGTTTTCTACTGCGAGAAACCAGCATTCTTTAGCGCTCTACTATACATACAAATTGATAGATACATAATATTGTCATACAGGCTACTACGCTGCATTGGTAGGCCTACAAAGTAATTTAATTTCAGAAATGATAATGCAATGAAAATCGCTAATATTCCACCATGTACATGTGAAATTCAAGACCTGTTCAGTGTGCAAAGGGTGCAAGGCACTGCATGTGTAACCTCAGTCTCCATCAGACATCAAAGGGATGGTGAATCTAAAACTAACTAACAATGTCAAACTAACAGTTTACAACATCTCCCTTCAGAGCCCAAGCCACTAATCATAGGTCTAACTTCTGCTTTTAAAACCCAATTCAAGACTAAACCCATATCGTTCACCCTATCAGTGTAAGTGTTTTTTCATATTTATTGCTTTAATACGCAAATAAAATACAATTCAATAGCCAGCACACTGAAAAGCAACCAGCTAAAACAAAAGAAGATAACTCTTCAAAAAGCTTTACATTACGATCATTACATTACGCCTACATGTCTCACCCAAAAAAGTTGTGCATTTTTGTGCTGAATCACTCGCAAAATATGCATTTAAAAGCGTCCGGCCTTAACCATGTAAATGGGTGGAACGGATATACTGGATAATGTTCCTCTAGTCACTAATCTAGAAAACAATCACGTATACTTGATATATAATTTGTATATTACAAAACAATGCAATAAAAAATTAAAAACTTTATAACAAAACGCTATATAATCGTCAGACCGGCTAAATCAGACCGGCTAAATCAGACGGGCTAAATCGGGCGTGCCATAAACAATTGCTCAAGATTATAATTGAGTCCCAAGCAGACGATAGGCCTATGGGAAAGAACAGATGATTTTTGTGAGAACTGGAGAAAACTCTGATCGGTAATTGCATTGCACTATTTTTACATTGTAAAATATGATAGATCAAGTTCCAAAAGATCTTGTTTACCAAATATCATCGAAACGATTAAAAATACATGGACATAGCTACATTATGCTAACTTAATTCAACACGCATCAAACACATTAATAAAAGTTTTCATATCATCATAATAATGCTTCCAGTTCATCAGCAATAAATTATATTGCAGCAGCGCACTATTACAGGACAAATACCAATACATAATATATGCAAAATACAATACACATACACAATACACAAACTACAATATATATTGCAACACTACGGCCTTCATTTAAACGAAAAATCTCAGTCTCCCATTGCCAGATACCGAGATACCCCATAAATAACTTCAAAACTGTTCTAACACCGCTGCAAGTGGCTGTATATTAAACAATAATTGCCGTTCGGCGACGAAACAAACGCTAAATCCAAAGTGTTTCAGGATAAATTAATTCTCACGGATCACTCGCTAAGCGCACACGCGCAGGCGCCACCCTCTCAAATACAAAGAGCCACAATGAGCACACTAGTGCCCCTGCAGGCCAGGAAACAAAGAATTAGTCAGCAGCCCAGAGCTCCCTGTGCCAGTTGTAAAAGATGACTGAAGAAGGGGAAGAGGTTTAGTGCTTGTCCCCAAAGCAATGAATTGTAATTTAGTCTTAATTTTTCTTCCTAACCACACGGTCCATAAACCTCTCCGAAGCTGTCAAACTATCAGACAAGCACATCACTGAGCTTGCAGAGACCGCCATCACTATGGTATCATGTACCGGACATGGCGCCATCTAGTCAAATAAGCAATCCATTAATCAAGTTCAGTTCAGCTCTAAGGAGGAGCACCTCTGCCTCTTCACTTCTTCCTTACCCACCATTTTATGAGGTAGACTTATTCTTGATTCAAGGTTAAAACACTTCAAGAACAGTTAATTGACCGGGATTAATCTGCTCTAGCTGACAGCCGAGCGGCGGCCAAGTGACAATATTTGGCAATTCTCCCATAAATCGCTCGCATCAGTCTCCATCACAGCGTGCAGATCAGTGATTCAAATGGCAAGTAAGAGATGGAGGGAGTCTCATATTTTCGATAAAATTAGCCCGTTAATTGATTAAAGGTGCATCAGCGGCGAATGAAGTATATATCGTGCAGAAATACCCATGGGAACGATGCAAAATACCCATGGGAACGATGCAAAATACCCATGGGAACGATGAAAAATCGGAATCGCTGAATATTCTTTCGCATAAATATGCATGCGTATGTTAATGTATAAAATCACCCAAAAATCTTTATATGCCATAATGGCCTATTTGTCAAGTCGGAGGCGTCGAATCACTCCCACACAGAAAAAAGGGGATTAGGTCTGCAGCCCAGAGTTTCCCCTGAGGCAAATCGTAACGGGTGACAAAAAATGGTGGGCGGTTATTTTGACTAATAGTCTTTGTTACTGCACACGCTCCTTAAACTCTCAAAAAAAAAAACCCGAAAATATTTGATATAAACTATAGCCTAGTCTCTCAATTCTTCACAGAATAGTAAATGTCGCGCGTGCCTCCGGTCGAATGTTGTTCAATCGGGTCGCTAGTTGGATGTTCCCGGTCTCATAAATCTAAATATTGCAGGCGCCCGGACCCTTACTTGATATGGGAGTGTGGAACGCTGCTGGATCAGTCCCACTTTAACCACTGCAGCAGCTTCTCCGGCGATTAACTGTACACTGTATCAGGCCTCCAGATTTACTACCCACTGCTACGTGTATAGGATCTACTACCTACTGTCTTCGCCATGAAATAAAGTGTCCTGGCGGTCCTCAATCAAAACCAGTTGGAGTTTTAATCAGGGCGGTAGAGTGGAGATGGCTTTAGCGGTTGAAACCCCCACCGAAATTGGAAAAAAATCTCGATTTTGACACCAATTTTTTCAAAAAAGTTCAACCCCCCTCAATCAGGCAATATAAATGATACTGAAAGAAAGACAATGAGCCACAATAAAAGCCAAAATACAAAAGACATAATAGAAAGCACTTATAAGATATTGCTTTTTATATTATGAACCCTGAAATCAGTTTTACACAGTAATAATACATTTTGGCCACATGAGTTAATAAAATAGCTGATAGATGCCATCGTTCAAAAGATATATTATAACTGGAACTCCTAGTCCTAGAGAGCGCTAACTCTCTAGGTTTTGGGTGCCTACACACGTTTAAGGCAGCTGTAAATCTTTGTCCGTGCCATTTCTTAATTAGTGCACACAAGGTGCAAGTCTCGATACTGCACCATCGCTTGCTCGGTCGTTAAAACTACCATATCCAGTGGCGTAACTATCGGGGGCATGGGGAGAAGCTGCCCCCGCCAGTAAAATGTCTGCCCCCAGCTGCCCCCCTAGATTGCAAGATGAGTAATTATATTTTCTTCGCATTTTACATACAAGGAGCGACTATAATGTCCTACGTTGCTTTGGGACTAAATCGACCTTGCATATCGCTCACATCTTGAATACATATAAATTAGCCGTCATCTGTGCATTTGCATGAAAACGAGATCAGTTAAAAATTAGGTCCCTTCACATATTTTGGCCTGTGTAATTTACTACCCTCCCCCTCCCCCTTCCCTGCTTAACGGTATATGCCTGCCCCTCCGTTGGCTCCATCGCTTTAAAAAGTCCAGTTACGCCACTGACCGTATCACAACTCGATACAGGCCAGTAAAAATTCAAAACAGCCCGAGTAGCCCGTAGGCCTATCAGTCAATATGGCTGACGAAGTCAATAGAGGCAATATGGATCTAGTATGCAGCGCTTAGAGAATAATCTTCACTGTCACAGCTTGCTTTCATCGTCATGATGGCACACGAATGTCAACAATAACGTAGCAGCACTTCAGTGGAGTGTGTCAAGAATAGGCTAGAGGGCATCCAGGCTAAATCAGAATAATATGCACCAGTGATACCATTGAATCAAAGCGGACTAACACTAGATTCTGGGTATCTCGGCAACAAATATCCCTAGATTACGTTTATGAATAAAAAGAATCCCCAGCTTCAATAGTACAATGGGCCATTTTATAAAAATAGCCCCGATATCTGGGGATTTCGTTTAAAATATGATCCCTAAATCACTCACTATCCCTAAATCTAGTGATATATTCATAGCAGTGGCATCACTGATCTGCACGATCTCCACTCAAAGCTGTTCGGAGAAGACTGTATACAGGGTGCGGAAAAAAATACCCCCTAGCAGATTCGCGATAACTCAGCCAAAAATTAATATTTTTGCTTCATCTTTTCAGGGATGCTGAGATAATTTGACACAAGTTCTGAAAATTTCACTTGAAATCTGCTTGTATTCAAAAGTTATGAAACTTTTACCAAAAAAAGTTTTAAAATCGTTTTATCAAACACAGTGATGCCTGCAATAGCATTTTGATGCCTGCCGATCTCCGAAATTCGTCGCTAAACTGGCAGGACATATTTTGCCAGACTACCGTACGTGGGGGGGGAGTGATGCATGTAAAGTTGATTGAGGACTGCCAGAACGTTGCGCCGCCCGCGTTCATCTTTCAACAAGACGGCGCACC
>JAQIWG010003125.1:0-18567 GCA_034695025.1 Chamaedrilus cognettii
CTAACAGATTTTGGCGTGCTGATTCCGAATCTGTGCTTGGTTTTTCTCTATCACGTAAGGAAAAAAAGTTATCTACCAATCAAATTTCTCACAGTCTCCCGTTTTTTATTATTTGTTTTTTTTTATTTGTTGACCAGTGTTATTAGAGCAAGAACGTATTTTCTATTTCTATTATATACACTATTGACATTATATACGGTTTACATGTATACATCTGCGGTATTTATACGGCACACTTATGCGAACGCTCTACAATCGCTCTACAATGGTTTCTTGTTAACGTATTAATCTTGTCTTCAACAGCGAATTATTTACGAGTTGATTACATTGGTGGTCAGTGATCACACAATGTCATGTGAAATAGCTTTTGTAGACTGCTAGTATTATCTTGAAATATCATTCGATGTCCATTTGTCAGCTCATCTGTTAAATCATATTTCGAACTTTGGGGTTTCACTGCTTTTGTGTCAACAATTGACATTATTGTGTATGCCTCTAAGACAAAGATAAATTTTTATTATGATGATTTTTGTAGTAATTTCTAATATAATTTGTCTCTGCTTTCAATCCATGCGCTCGTGAGGCTGTCCTCAGTGGTTTATTTGATGCATGCTAAGTGTATAGAGCTACATATGCATCCAAGCGCAGTTCCTGCTGTTACTATTATTTAAGGCTGAGTTTTTCCATCGAGTGTTAAAATTTAATTAGAAGTCGTGACGTCATCTCACCCAATGAGCGCGCTGAACGCTTGATCTATGGTTTATTTAGCGCCATGCTATTGTTTTTTGCAGAATAGATCTCGGATTAAAATTCTAACACTAGATGGAAAAACTCGGCCGTTTGTCTAATTTGTTGTACGCCTAACCTAGAACTAGCCCTAACCAAAAGCATACAACAATTGTCCACATTTAATCCTAAACTTCACATAATCCTAAGTATCTAACCCTATCCGCAACAAGACAATATCGGCTAAAATGCTCCAAGTAGTAACGGACAGTAATCGCTGAGGGGCGGCGAGTTATTTTGCGTCACGGCCAAACTGATGTTGATTTTATTTATTTTGTCGCGAGACTATTGCTACACGTAGGACATTGCCTAGGATTTTAACTTTTTTAATAACAGATTTCTATACTTAGTCTTCATTTATAGAACAAATCGTACTTTTTGCTTCTATTGTTGGAATGAGGAGTATTGTTTTAAGAGTATTTTTATGAAGGGTATGAAGAGTTATTGTGAGAGAAGCAGTGAAATACTATTAAACGCTATGTTCGAAAATCTTCATCAATATAATGTTGACGTTAAATTTGACAATAATTCATTCTCATAATCATTATCAATTTTTTTTCAATGCACAATCTCAGTTTCAACAACAATAATTTTACGTAACATTCGACTTAGACCTACTAGTTGTTTTTAAAAGGTAGCCTAGTAACTATATCAAGTTACTTTTTGTAAGGTTTTATTTTTCATTTTGACTTCCAAATTCCTTGCTGGGCCTATTAGCTTAGTTGTTGTTTTTTGGCGTAAATAATTCTAAAAGTACAAGTCAAAATCGTACAAAAAAGGATAGCATGCCGTAACAGAGCGGTGGGTATCCACAGCAAACTCTGCCGTGACCAGGATTCGAACCTGGGTTGTCTCGGCCACAACGAGAAGTACTAACCACTATACGATCACGGCCATCGCGCCATCTCAGTACACGAGCCGCTATAAAATTATATAACTATGATAGAATACTGATTACTAGATTTTGGTGGAAGGGGCAATATGATTACATCGCACTTTCTGAAATAAATAAAATGTATATACCTATGAAATGAATTTGTAAATGTGTCATAATTACATTTGTCACAAAAATTAAGTCACAAATATTATGATCAGAGTTATCAAAGGTGTAATGCTAGGGCAGTGTAAGAAGTAGTGACATCTGGCGAATAAAGTGTAAAAGCCCAACAGGCACGAAAACGTGCCAGGCAGTAATAAATTACTAAATTCGGCTACTACTATCCAAACAACTTGCATACGTAAATAAATTTTTAACTTTATAAATCTGCGGTTTTGGACGGTTTGAACCAATGGTTTGAACTACTCTATTTCCTAATCTAGCATATATATCCATTTTTGATACATATATAGCCTAATTTGGCATATATAGCCAACATTTTTCTCAGTTTGAAGAATCATTTGTAGTTCAGTGTGGATATTAGGTAAGAGACAATAGTTCTATGAAACGAAAAAGTATTTATTAGATATTAAAGAGAGAGGCCTCTAAGGCGAGCCACTAGTTATCAGACCATATGTCAGTGGATAAAAAGAAGCAGCACACTGCTTCTTTCCCCTGTTGAGCCGTGAGCGCGAGGGGTGAGAAGGGACTTGCGCACGTGGCTGCCGTCAGGGTGGAGGGCCTGGCGGTAGAGTCGTCTGTGAAGCGGGGGAGAGGGGCTTCAAAGCGACTATCCAGTAAATCCAGTAAATCCGGTAAATATATTGGTGATTTTAATTTAGGAATTTTGCACATCTTCGTATGGTCACACTGCCGATAATCCAACATGGTGGACGCTGTGTTATTATCGCAGCAGCAACCACGTCAACAATATCAACAACTGCCTAATTCATTACTGCCTAATTCGACGCAGCAGCACCAAATGCAACTGCAGCAGAATCAGCAGCAGTCAGCCAAGAGCCTGCGCGAGCGCCTGGCCGCCTGGGACAGCAAGACGGACCCGCTCGCCCCGCTGACGGAGCGCCAGAAGGACGCCTTCATTGAACTGACGACCCAGTCGGCGAACCGGCGTCTTCCCACTGAGGTAGGGCACGGGGTGGGATGGGGAGGGTCCGTGGGGATGGGGAACTTACATCAATATATCGATAATGAAGAACTAGCAGCTTGAAATATAATGATGCATTAGGTTAAATCAGTTTGGGGTACTGACATTGGTTTTTGCTGTTGAGGGGTTGGGCATATAAATAATGATGTTAATCCTTGGCCTGAGGCCATGTTTTTCTAGCCTTGACCTTATGACGGCCTTTGCATTGCAGCCTCTGGCCTCCTTAACATCACTACAAATAACTAATTAGATATTTACTTGATAATTGTGTTATACAAAGCTGAATACAGAGATGTCGAAGAATTGAGAGTCTCATTGTGGGATACGTGTAGCCTGTACTAGCATGGAAAAGTATACAGAAAACTTAAATGACGATCTACGGGGACCTGTATTTTAAATGGCACATTTGACTGTTTCAGTTGCCGGTTGATGATGTGGTTGCCCTGGCCAGCTCTCGTTCGTCCGGCCCTGCCGGGTCCGGAGGCGGTGGAGGGTCAAAGGACGACGACCTGTGGACCAAGTATATCGGCTCCGAACACAAGATCGACCGGGTCGAAACTACACAGCAGGTTGAAGTTTGAATCTTTTGAAATACACAGTAAGGGCTGACTTTTTCAACACGGATTAAATGGTGGTTTAGGATTTAGCCTATGCTAAAAGGTGGGTTGAATCTTGAACCAGCATTAAATCCGTGTTGGAGAAACCAGCCCTAAGGGTCGTATATGTTAAAAATTGTAGTTGATGTAAGACAGAATTAATTTTGTAATACATTTATTAGCAATTTGCATTTTTTTATGTGCATAATTAATGCGGGGTGAATGATTCCTACCAGGTTAAAAACAATTTTCGCTGTATTTTGAAGTGTGTGAATGATTAAACCATATTGAATCACTATGGCGATAAAGATAAAGAAGGAAAAAGAAGAAAATATTTATTTTCTTTTTGGATGATGCACTTAGACGAGTTCTTGTAATATGATATGGTTAATTTGTTATGGTGCTGCTTTCTACAATCATGAGCTTGTTGTTGTTCTTTTGTTTTAGTTCTTTGCACTGTTCGGTGAGACTGAGAGCATGATGATGCAGGACAATCACTATCCACAGAGGTACGATAATTTTAAAATAAAGTATTGTAATCACCATCAATTATGATTATCAGCATTATTAAATAAAGTTTAATTGAAATCATCATTGCTAATCAACATCGTGATTAAATGAATAAATAAAATAATAATGAATGATAATCATCATTATCATACATGTATCGTATTGCTTGTAGCATGGATTGGACAGTTTTGTTTGAATGTGTATAGGAAAGAACTTGAAAGCTCCGTCGTTGGGACGAAAGCTAAACAAATAATGTGGACTGTGCAAGAAAATATATAGGCTTATAGAGTTTGAAATTAGTTTGTAAATATGTCAAAATTGTGAAACTTGCTTCGCAATGCCGTTTGAATGCTTAGCGATTAAAATAGCTGATTTCAGGTTTTTTCTTAAATAGTGACCCTAGCACTGCGAACCGCCTTCATTGTATGTTATTTCTTGTACGCTCGCCTTTTGATTTAAAACTGACAACGAAGCTTAAAATATTCCTCGCAGAGAGTTTCTGGAAGGCATCCGGCGCTACAGAGCCGAGTGCGACGCAGTGATAGAAGAGATTGAGCAGTGCCTTGAGTACCTCACTGTGCTCAAGACGGACTACGTACGCGTCGCGACCAAGACTACGTCCCTCCACGAGGCCTGCGAGAATTTGCTTGAAGATCAGGTACAATAGCGCTTTTTAATAGAATGGAATATCCTGCATTACGTGTTTAATGTCTACTTTGTGTTTGGAGCAAGCATTTGTCGATGAGAATGTGCGCTGTCAGTGCAGTGCAAAGTTGTTGATGTGCATGTAAAGAGATAGTGAGTGATTTTTTGTCTGTTAGTGCAATTTGAAAATGAATTTGCGTGCTTGTAACTCTATCAATTTTTTACCCTTTCATTACCTGCAAGTAGATAGTATATTATATATATATATAGTTCAACTTGGAGTTTAGAAATGCAACTATGGGCATTTAATTATATAAAGATTTGAAATATATTTGTCTAAATGGCTTGACATATTGAATCTCATAATAATGTGTTCTTGTTAAGGTTTAAATATTTATGTTATCATTATCGTAATTTTTTTGTAGCCCCTTAAGGGGAGGAGGTGATGCCCCATTACACCAGCTGATGGTCGCTGGTGGTGCTTCCACCGTAGACTGTTAGGCAATAGGCGTCGTATGAACACTTGTCGCTGACGAATTTAAACCACCTTTGTCAAGGGCGCACGAAGTGACTCCAAATCTTTGCCGTTGCCGGGATTCGAACCGATGCGCTGTCGCATTCGTAGTCTGAGACCAGCGACTTAGACCACTCGGCTACAATGCTTCTTTTGTTAAAATTCAAATGTTGCATTATTGTGGTATTTAATAATTGACAATATATGGTATTATACTGTGTGTTTTCAGACACGACTCGTTAATGCTGCTGAGACTATCAATAGCCAGTTGGCATACTTCAATGAACTCGATCGCATCTCCAGTGTAACCACTCTGATTCAAATTTAACACTCGATCATTTCGCATCATTCGAAGTGCAGATTTTAATTTTTTGATGAACTTTTGAGGTTATTGTTAATGATGAACTCGTATGTTTTGTTGATCTCAATAACAAAATAGATTTTATTAATGAGATTTTTTCAAGTTTGTTGATGAGATTGTTAGATTTGTAGCAGATAAAAATAGTTCATTTTTCAGCTAAATTTTTATACTAATATGGTGACTTGCGAGTTGTGCGTTAAAAAAAAATAATAGGAAATTTTGCGTTTGCTAGAAACTAGGTTCTCCGACGTTCAGCGTGACTAGTGAATCGTTTGTGCCGATACTCACCCAGCTGGACGACTGCATCGACTATCTCAGCAAACACGTCAGTAATCAAATTATCATCTACACTAAGTTGTTGCTGGCATTGATATGGTGTTGTATAGAAAGTGAGCTGCAAAAAATCAATCCCCTTCTCAATGATTAAGTAGTTTTGCTCTAATTTGTTGGATTTTGCGTCGGATTATTATAATATCTGACTATTATATGATTATTATATTATCTGATTATTATATTATCTGATTATTATATTATCTGATTATTATATTATCTGATTATTATATTATCTGATTATTATAGTATCTGATTATTACATTATCTGATTATTATGTTATGAGTTTTTTGGCAAACGGTTGCGATTTTGCTAACAGGTTGTATTGTCTCACTCATTGAATAACCATTTTTCTATGATTGGATGAAAGTATCATTGACTCAAGTTAAGACACCGTCTGATTAGGATGCTAGAATATTGCCTACTAACTAGCATCTAATTGTTTTGTAAATTAGTTATAGCGTTTATCGTTCTTTTAATTGGGTGATTGTGATAGCCATATCATCAGCTTTTTTCAGATATAGATCTGAGATTATGACGTCATCGGATTTGATCAGCTGTTAGTTTGAAATAACGATTTATCTAATGTCATGCGATTGCTTACTGAGATCTTAACCTCAGATTTGAATTTCAACGCTTGATCAGAAAACCCGGCCGTGTGTCATCAGTCAGGGTATGAATTGTGCGTGAAATCTGGGTTCTGAACTGTGATTTGAATGATTCAATTTATTAATCATAAATTTGTTGTTGATTTTTAGGCGCGCTACAAGGAGTGTACGGTATATCTGACTCGCTACAAACAGTGCCTTTCCCGTGCCTTGTCCCTCCTCAAGACTCACGTGTTCAACATTCTACAAACCGCGACGCAGCAGGTCCTTCCGTCCAAGGTACGTTGGCTGTTTGTATTTTCAGAAAGACTGTAATAACTGTTAAACTGTAGACTATGGTAACATGACCATGGGAACCAGCGCGGCAACATATACCAGGATCGGATGATCAGTATGTTATGAAGAGATACGATATATTATAACATAATACTCAGTTGCATGAACCCGTGTTGGGATAATAATCGAGATTGAATCACAAGCTGACCTATCAGTGCAGGCGAACCATCAACATATGCAAAATCTAACTATGATTTGGGCCTGCTGATTGAGCAGTGTGTAACTCAATCTCGATCTTGATCTCAAGTTGCGCTCATGGATGCAAGTATCAGTGACTGATTAGTATCAGTATCTTACCCTTTTAAGCTTTGATTTGTCTCGCAGAGCTTGCGTACTATTAAAATAGTTTTTGCTAATTGCTAGAAGTTTTTTAATGAAGGAATGCAGTTGATCGTGGCCTCATTGCTGACCAAGGTCCGTCATTACAACCTATAGAATGAAGGAAGTATGGGGATGAAGGGTGAGGGGCTTGGCCCGCGGGCCAAACCAATGATCAATCGTCAACAATTGACTGACAGGGTCATGACCCTTTCACATCCAATCACAATAATTAATAACTATTACCCATAATACAAATCAACTTCTGTTTATAGCAAAACATGCTTCTTTCTGTGGTATTGTGCAGCTAAGTGCATGCGCATTCAGCTTTGTGGTTCTGTGTTGCTGACCAGATGCGCAATGACATGAAATTTTTAAGCGAGGTTTGTCAATTGGCTTCGACGGCGGTTAATTCTGTCTTTGTTGGCTTTCGTCTTTGTTTTGCGTCTCTAGGCTGTTCACGGTTTACTAATGCATTCTGATCAATGACTGGGTCTTGGGCTATAAAGCTGTCATCGTTCAAACGACGGCGTTCAATTAAATATGATTAAATTTAAAGCTTTTACGTATGGTTATCTGTAGTTAAGCATTAGAATTGTTATAAAAAATGTGAATAAAAAAAAAAATGTAAATGCCATTTTTATGGTTCTTCAACACAAGTGGATATTTGATTGACTGTCTTTCTGATTTCCACATCCGTCAAGTCAACTGTTGAAATATGAAATTTAGCTTCTTGGTAGCCATTCTGTGCAATTTCAGCATAAGCAGTCACTAACTGGTTTCAAGTGGGCGCTAAGCTATATTCTGCTTTAATTGATGTAATATTGTGCCTGGTTTAGAGGCTGTGGGGGTCAATGTCTATTATTCTTGGCTTGGTCAATGATGAACTTCTTTGCTGTGCTTGTTACTGGTTCTTCATTAGCAGTGATCACGCGGTTAAATTGGTTTAAAGATTAATGTAGATATCGTCAAACTGTTGATTTGTAGTGTTTGCGCTGGCATATATTGTCACTTATTTGAGCACGTGTTACGGACCGCATTCGTATCAGCTTAATTTAATGAAGTTAATGCCACAGTGTATGTTATTATATTCAAATGAGAAATATGTGACAAGAGAAACAGCTCAAAGGGTTGCACTGTGTGCCGTCGTTTGTTATTACGTTAAACTTTCATAGTATGGGTGATTTGTTTGATGCACAATTTCTGAAAATTATTCGAGAATTCTTGCTAGCTAAGATTCAATTTGAGTCCTGTACCTTTAGCAAACAGGTGACAACATTTGGAGTAGATTTCTTTTCTTTTTTTTGAGTTTGCTGAAGAAGATGGTGGCTATTTTAGTTTAATTTATAGCATATTTGATTACTGTATTCAACCATGACGGTTTTTTTTTATGCAGGAAGTGACGAGCATCGCCGACGATGCGTTCACGCTGTACTACGGCAAGTTTCGCGCCAATGCGCCGCGTGTTAAAGCCTTCATGGAACAAGTGGAGCAGCGGCTGGACAAAAGTGTAGAGTGAGTGGAGCGGGAGTGTGGAATGATTTAAATAAAGAGCGAAGTGTGAGAACAAAAGTGAGTGGAGCGGTAGTGCTGAATGAGTGGAGCTAGAGCATTGAATGTGAGACATAAGAGTCGTGGATGAGCAGGGTTGGGTTTAGCACGCGCGCTATTGCGCAGTATGCAAAAAATGATGGATTGATCCAGATTATACGCCAAATTTAAATGGGCACGCGTAAAAATAGACTGGTAGCGTAGCCCTGCGTGGTTTTTTAAAGCTGAGCAGTTGCACTTTGCCTATATTAGAAGGAGCAAGCGTAACGCCTGCTCCTGCATGCTTTGTCATGATTTAACCTCTTGAAGGAAAGTGCCAAGTGAGTAGAGTGCTGTTGATTTTGTCTGCTATGCTGATGCAGATACGAGCTGGTTGTCTGATAGCCTCTACAGATATGAGCTGGTTGTCTGATAGCCTCTACAGATACGAGCTGGTTGTCGGAGATTTCGCAAAGATACGAGCCGCTTGTTTGATATCCCGAACAGATACGAACAGGTTGCACAGATACGAGCTGGTTGTCTGATATCACTCACAGATACAAGACGGTTGTCTGATATCCCGCACAGATACAAACAGGTCGCACGGATACGAGCCTGTTGGTTGATATCCCTCACAGATACGAGCAGGTGCTGCAGAGCTGTCACCAGTTCTACTTCCAGCAGCGCCTCTCCCTGCTCGCGCCGAGCGTGTCGAGCGCCGTCACGGAACTGGCGACACGACACAGCCGCGACCACTGCTCACTGGTACTGTGTTAGAACTTTATTGCTGGGCTTAAGATCGAATTGCTTGCATGGTCATACCCTTGATTCTGCGACACTGCTTGCTTACGTTTATTGATCGTCTGACTGAAATGTTATTCGGTTTGTGAAGCGCCCTAGAATCATCCTATGCTCGTTCTAGCGCTCTAGCAAGTTAGTATATTATAATTATTACAATTGTTGTTTTAGACTACTGGAAAATAAATAAACTCGTAATATACGCGTGCAATATGCGAGCTAGTTATGTTGTTGTGCTGCGCGAGTACTATGGAGAGTAAGCTAATATAAATACTGCTGTGTTGCTGCGTAGGTTTGCAGCAAGCCAATATAAATGTTGCTGTGTTGCTGCGTAGGTTTGCAGCAAGCCAATATAAATGCTGTGTTGCTGCGCAGGTTCGCAGCGGCTGCGCGTTCATGATTCATGTCTGTGAGGACGAGCATCAGCTCTTTGGACACTTCTTCTCCAAGCCAACGCCCATGCTTGAGTAGGCAGCGAGCATTCTAGCTTTTGCAGCTTGCTTTTAGCTGCTGTATTATATGTTAAATTGAACCACATTTTGTGTGTTAGTTGTAAGTCTGTGAGTGACGAAATGTATGAGTGAGTGAGTTAAGGTTTTTGTGTCATTGTTTTTGAGGAAAAAAAAAGGAAAAAAAAAATTGGGCTTGTTTCAGGTTTTGAGGCTACTCCCTACACATATTTGTTTTTCAAAAACTTTGCGGATCACTCACTAGTGCTGTTCAATTCTAGCAGTTTAGATGCAAATTTCATATTTGCACTGTTTGTAGTTCTAGCTGATTTTCAGCTTTTAGCAAAACGAGTATTTCACCAGATATCATGCTAAAACTGTGTGGTTTTGATGAGGCGTGTAATTATAGCTGTTAACGCAGTCGGTTTTAGATGCATGCTAACCGTTACCATAAACGTCAGTTAACTTTAACTTCACTACTGCTCTGCACCCTAATAGATGATTATTTGCAGGTCTGACGAAATTAAGCAGCTTTGTCATATGTGCACGAAGTGACTCGAAAGCATTGCCGCAGCCGGGGTTTGAACAGACGCACTGTCGAACCCGTTATCTGAGTGCCGCGACTTAGACCACTTGGCCACAACGTTTCGTCAAGGAGTTTAAGCATGCGCGATACATGTAGTATGGTTGTTGTTGTTCAGCGCGACTCTGGAGAGTCTGTGTACGAATCTGTACGACGTCCTGCGACCTCTCATCATCCACATCAACCACCTTGAGACGCTGGCCGAACTCTGCAGCATACTCAAGGTTTGAGGGAGGACCTGGAGAGATTATTAGGAACCATCTAACTACGGTTGCTCAACTTCATGTTGCTACGATCAGTCGTAGTAATACCTTTTATTCTTGACGTAATGACATACATTATCCATTCATGGTCAATCGCAAGCTGTCGGAGAACGAAGAGAATCTTAATCTAGCTGGACATTAACGGTTAGAGTCCGGTTCGGTAAGGTTTAACGAGAGACGGAATGTTTGTGTTGAATAATCTCTTGCTTGCATGAATATGGGAGAGATCATCAGTCGTTGTGTGGGTGATGTTGTAGATGGAGATGATGGAAGAACACATTCATAACAACAGTAGGTCGCTCTTTTTAGTTATATTGCGCAGTTTATCCATCAGTCTACTTGTATATACTGGCAATGAAATGGAAAAATTCTCTTTCTATTTATAGCCGACTTGGTAATTTTTCTCGCGTTTCATGTGCCGAGCGCGATTAGCGTCAGTAAAAATAACTGCGGTAGCTTATTGCATTTTTGATCTCGTCCATGAAAAATTCACTGCGTCGTGCATTGTTTGCACGTCTGCACCAGCAGGCAGCTCAGTGCATTTATTGTAATCCACACAGAGACGCACGATGCCACGCGTTGTGTTTGCATTTGCGCAACTCGGTGCATTAAACCTGATTTGCATGACAATGTGTCTGTTGCGCATTGTTGATGCATCGACGTAGGCGCGATGCTCGGCGTATTTGATTTGATTTGCGCAACGATGCGTGATAGCACGCATTGTCCATACATGCGCGCAGGCGTGGAACTGGCTTGATTTGCACAACGATGCACAATACCACATATTATTTATGCAGGCGTGCAAGTGGCACATTGGACTTAATTTGCATGCCGATGCACGATATCACGCATGTTTTTCTGCGGGCGTGCAGCTCGGTGCATATGGCATGATCTACGCGATATTGCACATTGTTTGTGCATGCGTGCAGCTCGGTGCATATGACACGATCTACATGTTATTGCGCATGTTTGTGCTGGCGTGCAGCTCAGTGCATATGAAATGGATCTACACGATATCGCACATTGTTTGCACAGGTGTGCAGCTGGGCGCGTTTGACGTGGTCTGCGCGCAGATGCTGCAGGACGTGCAGGAGCGTCTCATCTACCGCACGCACGTCTTCATTCGACAGGAGATCCTCAACTACCGACCCGGCAGCGGCGACCTCGCATATCCAGAGAAACTGGAGATGATGCAGGTCTAGGGAGTTCTTGGAATGATTTCTGGGAATTGAAAATGATCCATTGGTCGGGTAATGGGAATCTTGCATTACCAGAGAAACTGGAGATGATGCAGGGGGACCTGGGGATCTCTTCTTGGGATTTATGCATTTATGTGTACCGGGTATGAAGGCTAGCTTATGAAAGCTGGGGGATTAAAACGTGAGAGTGCGATGGATAGAGGAGAGCGGGTGTCCATGGTACAAATGGCTTACCCCTGTGTAAGCGGGGAATGCGGCTACAAAATGTGCATGTGTGTGTATATGTTACGAATTTATGGAGATATGCAGGTTGTTATTTCTTGGGATTTATGGAGATATGCAGGTTGTTATTTCTTGGGATTTATGGAGATGATGCAGGTTGAGCGTAAATTGTGTTTGCAATTCAATTTATGTTTGGTTTTTTGTCCTTTTAATTTTAAAATCTCATGTTGCTGCCCGACAGAACATTGCCGAGAAGATCAGCAGGGAGCGCCAGCAGCTGAAGAGCTCTGACCTCGCCTCCAAGGGGTCTGACCCGAGAATGACCCGGCGAGACTCCGCTTCCTCCATTCACTCGGCCAATAGCCTTGAAGTGGAGCAGATCAGCGCGAGAGTTTTGGAGGCTGAGCAGCGAATAGCAGAGCTTGCCCAGGCGTCGACCGACGACAGCGTCGCCGATACGGCGTCATTTGTCAGCATTCCGCTGGGTGTGTCTCCAGGCTTCGCGTCCGGTATTGATTTTGTGCAGGCTGCCAGTTGCTCAATCGAGGGTAATTTGATTTAGAAGTGTCACGGCACAATAACGACGTAACGGCCCAATCAGATCGCGCAAATTGGATCGCGCAAATTGGATCGCGCAAATTAGATCGCAGATATTCAACTCCCTATTATTGGCGAGTTATTTGAATACCTCAGATCACTGAAAGGACTGTCGATTGAACAACTGGGGCTAAGTATTTGAAAAGCAGTGAATATTTTGCGAGGCCTAATCTAATGCCTTAGTAAAGGCCTAATTTCAAGCATAATCAGTGGGTGAATTAGCCTTTGAGGCCTCTACTAGGCTCTGTGGCTCAGTGATTAATGACTTGGTGGTTTTAAATTAGGCGTTTGATAATATCGACTAATCAAAGCCTTGTTTGGATCTTTAAAATTTTCCCAAATTAGTCGTTTTTATCAAATGCCTAATTGCTAAAAATTTTAAACATCTAAACAGGGCTTTGATTTTAAGCAAATTTGAATTTTTTGTTGATTGATATGCTGGCTTTTTTTTTAGAATGCAAGTTTGAAGCCAGCCAGTTTGTTTTTTGTTTAGTATTTTGGTTCATATTTTAAATGCATATTTGAAATTTATTTTTCATTATAAGTAAAGATTTCTTTTGCAAGTTTTAGGACTTGTTTTCAAGTGGTATATTGACTCTTCGTATAGACGATTTAGAATTTGCACTGACCCCTTCTTCTTCTTCTTCTTCTTCTTTAGATACGACAAGCAACATGCCGATGTCCCCCGCAGACATGCATGGCATGTGGTATCCCACTGTGAGGCGGACCCTCGTCTGTCTGTCAAAGCTCTACCGGTGCATTGATGTAAGTATTGGCAAAGCCTGTCTGTCTGCCTGTCAAAGCTCTACCGGTGCATTGATGTAAGTAGGGGCGGAGCTTGTCTGTCAAAGCCTACTGGTGCATAGATATAAGCTGAGGCAGAGCTTGTCTGTCACTGCTCTGGTAGGTCTGTTCTTCGAAATGTTAGAAGCATCTAAGTGTTTAGTATTTATGCCCATTAAAGTACCGTTTTTAGAATCTAATCTCTCTCTGACATTTGATCCCCTGCTCATGGGGGTAAAGAGAGAATAGGTCTGCAGCCTGGCATCCTCTACGAATCTTCCAGGGAGCAGAGCTTCAGAGCAGAGTCGTAAGAGTCGACTAAGGAAGAGAGAGCACTTCCTTGCTTTACCCCTGGGCGCTGAACTGAACTGTGGTAGTCTTTGTTACTACACACCGTCCTTGAACTCCCAAGCGCCATCTCTGACAGTTTAAAATTGCATTTCTGACGTCATGATCACACTTCTAACCCTAGGTAATCTCTCAGGCTGGCGAATTGAGTTTTTTTTGTTCATATTGTATATGACAGTGATTCATGGACTTTCTTTACATCGTGGCGTTCTCCATTCAGTTTTTTGCATGCTTTGTTTCTTGCAGAGAGCGTCATTCCAGGGCCTTTCCCAGGAGACCCTCTCCATGTGCGTCCAATCTTTGACGAAGGCCAGTGATGCCATCACAAAGAACAAGGTGCTGCGATTAAAATTTTTTATTTTGATGGCTTTCAGTAGCTCGCTATAAACAAAATTGTTTTTTGTTGTTGCAATAATTAGAAAGTATCTGGCAGTAGTTGTTCATGTAAATAACTTTATGAATTAACCTTAAAATAACGTACTAGTTAACGTCCTTTTTTTTAATTAGTTAATTATTTATTCTTAACGTAGGATTTGAATCGTTAAATACCGATATCGATTTAGTTAAAATGCGTATATTTTTAAAAGTATGATAAAAAGGTTAAAAACTGCATCAAGGGGTACTAGCAAACCTTTTAGATGGGTTAATCATCTCTTGTTTGACCTCGCTGCCTTGCATTGCACTCAGTATTGAAGCGTGTTATGTTGGTGTTTCAAAACTATTGACTTGAATAAAAGGATTCAAATGTGAGGTTTTCTTTATCTTCAGTCGGTGATGGACGGCCAGCAGTTCCTCATCAAACACCTGCTCATCCTGCGTGAACAGATCGCACCCTTCCACATCGACTTTGCCGTCAAGGAGATGGCGCTCGACTTCAGCAAGATCAGACGCGAGTCTTTGTTTTTCTTCTTTTCTTGTTTAATGGCAAGACGATGCACGAGGATCGATAGAGTGCCAGACGATGATTGATGTTGTCCTGCCTTATCTGATGCCCTGCTTATATGTATAGAAGCCTTGTCTGATGCCCTGCTTGTATGCTTATAGCCCTGTCTGATGCCCTGCTTGCATGTTTAGAAGCCTTGTCTGATCAATGCTTTATCATTTGGTTCAGATGCCGCTGTTGAGTTGCTCAAAGCGAGGTCCAAGCTGTTTGCCTTCAACACCAACAACGCAGTTCTTCAGTTTCTACTCGACGTTAGTGCCTTTGTTCTGCTACACCTTCCTGATGTTTCCACTGTTGCTGGATTTCATTTGTATGCGTTAGAGCTATGGTGAGAAGCTTTTATAAAATGGACAAGCTCTGCTCGAAACCCAACAAGCTGTGATCATCTTGTTGCGACTCTTAGTCCAACTTGATTTCAGAACATAGACATTTTAGTTTATGAAGAGTTTATGAAGAAGATCGTGGGAGCTAGAACTAGCGTATATAGATGACAACTAGTTGCCCGTCAAAAAACATCGAGGGGCCTGAGATTCTTGTCAGTGCGTAAACTCCTGTTCCTACGTGAAACTGCGAAATATTGTGAGCAGAAGTAAGAAATGCTGTGTACGTGTTCTAGCGCCCGCGATCTTCTTCATTGCTATCTCTCACTGCGTAGCCGGGGAACTAAGAATTGGCTTGCAGCCCAGAGCTCCCCGGGAGAGTCGTTATAGGCGAGTAAAGAAGGGCGAGAGTTTCTGTGCGGGCTTCCTTGCACAGAACCGGACTGCATATAGCCTTTGTGTGCTGCACACGGTCCTTACAATACAAAAAACAAAAGAACAAAACAAACTGACTACTTGAATGATCTATATATTTAAATGCCTATAGAAGTCTAGAGACCGCGCTCTTTTTTGTCCTTTCGCTAGTTATCAACCTCTGCCATCGTGTGTGCTTGTGCGACAGGGCACGCCGGCGGTGACGGAGACGTTCATAGATTCGCGCAAGGAGGTCGACTCTCAGCTGAAGAACACCTGCGAGACGTTCATCCGCGACGTCTCCGACCAGCTCACCGGGCCCCTGCGCGACTTCCTCGCCAAGGTACTTCAGAGAGGGATCTCAGAGTTTTACTTGTGATCTATGTCTTCCATCCGGTCTTTTCACAATTTGATTTTGTGTAATGTATTTATAACTCAGTTTGCTAAGCAATGTTGGGGAATTTTGTAAATACGATTGCAGATTCGGATTTCGAGTAAGATTGGAACGGACGTCAAAAACAATGACTATTATTGATACGATTATTCTATCGATATTCTATTGAACACACGCTGCAGCGAGGATATAATGCGGATACAGTATAGACAGACCATGGACTATACTGTATCCGCATTATATCCTCTCTGCTGCGTGTGTTCCCCGCGCAGGCAACGGTCATCACCCAGATGCGCAACGCCGACGGAACCCCGCGCGTCGCGCTGCGCACGCAGCCCTTTGCCGGCGCGGAGAAAGTGCGCGACCTCGTGGCGGAGGTGTACCGGAACCTGCGCACGCGCAAACCAGCGGTGCAGAGTAGCATGGCGCTCTATCTTGCTAACAGGGACACCGAGCACATCCTCTTCAAACCCATGAAGGTATGTGATCCTCTTCATTGGAAGTAACACATCCTCTTTAAACCCATGCAGATATATGAAGCTGCTGATCGAAAGTAACAGATCCGCTCAACCCCGCTTGAAGGTGTTGGAGCCTTCAAATCAATGAAAGTAATAGATACTCTTCAAACTCAAGAAGGTATTAGATCCTTTTTAGATCAATGAAGGTAGTAGATCCTCTTGAAATCAATGATGGTGTTAGATCGTCTTCAAACACATGAACGTATTGGATCCTCTTCAAACCAATGAAGGTTTTGATAAAGAATCCTCTTCAATCTATGAAAGTAGGCCAATGTCTTCTCTTCAATGAACGTACTAGATGCTCCTCTCTTTAAACCCATGACGCTTCAAACCACTGAAAGTAATAGAGCCTCTTCAAACCTCTGTGGGATAGAGCCTCTTTAAGAGCCTCTTTAAGAGCCTCTTTAAGAACCTCTTTAAGAGCCTTTTTACGATCAAACTAGCTACGTTGACAGTAATTCTGTTGCTAATTTTTGTTAGTCCTTATTTATTGCCGATGGTTTAAACTACTTAAAAGTATGCAGTAGCTGATAATCAGGGATAACTTTAGTAGCAGTAGTACTCCGAACACGACGTTTTTTTGATACTCTACTCGAATTTGGAAATGGGCAAGAGTAGCATTACTCGTAAAAATTGATGATGGTGGAATAGGCCTACTGTAGGCCTACTCCTTTTTTGAAAGGCATAGGAGTGCACTACTCCGGTTTTATGAGCAGCAGGCGTAACGTTACTCTTATTTTGCATGGGTTAAAGTGAACTCTGCTGATGATGATGGGTGTGTGTGGGGCAGGGCAATGTGCAGCAGACATTCCAGCAGCTTCACGCGCTGCTCGCCGAGCATTACACTGAGGAGGATCAGCAGATCATCGCTGCGCCCTCTCTCGAACAGGTTAGACAGTGCCCGTCTCGAGGCGTTAAAAAAATTTACCGAGAGAATAATATTTTCGCCAGGCCTGACATTATTCGTAAAATTTAAATACGTGTTCAACCTCGCATCTGCTAGGTTTTCCCCCCTTTGGGTGCACGGGAACATCTTTGATTTATTGCACTGTTTATAATCGTAGAACCATCGGTACGGTAATTGAAAGGCCGAAGGATTAAAAAAATATTATTGCGCGTGGCGGGGCTGAATTTCAAATAACAAACGATAAGATCGTTAGCGTTTGTGTGCACTATGATTTTCAACTGTCTGCACTATGACTTTCATGAGACTAAAGGCCGGTTGCTAGACTTTGATTTGAAGTGCGATTTTATTTTGTAGTCAGAATTAACCAATCAGATTATTCGATGCAATTCTTTCATATATTTTCATTGGTTAATTTGGACTACAAAATAAAATTGCACTTCAAATCAAAGTCTAGCAACCGGACTTTAGAGTTTGCCTAAGATGTTTTGAGAAGCAGGCAGCAGGCCTCAGTGTTTATAACATGGTACGATCTCAAGTTGTCAATTAAATGCTGATTGAAGTAGTAATATCCAGGATACTTTATTCTTTTTGCCTTTTTTTTTCTTTTTCATTTATGTACACAACTGATGTTGGCTGTTGTGTTCAGATCAATCTGCTAATGAGTTCCAACCCAACGCGCCAGTCGACGACCAACTAACGTACTTTTGACTGACTCTTATTTCCACTTCCTGTTCACACCTACTGAGAAAAAAATCAGTTTGTTTGTTAGAGACACCCTCGACAGTATCGGAGGATGAATTCACTGTTCAGTGGCTATTTAAGGTGTTTCAGATAATTTAAACTAAGCCTGCCTTACGAAATTCACGGAAGGGCGATCAACAAACTCCAATTTAAATATTCTGAAGAAATCTGTTCGTTGCGGCTTAGAGCTAATTCCATAAATCCTATGCAGGAATTTAATCAGAAAATGAATGGTTTTTAATTAAACTTCTACGTATATATTCTGGTGACGCAATTTGTTGTTTATGATTGGTGGACTTGTGAATTTAATACATGTTTGATGTTTTTGACCGTTGTTGCGTCAAAAGCGAAGAGAGCTGTTGACTAGAGGGCAGACAAAGAAAAAGAAGATTGTGAATGTGGTGGTTTGGTCTGTGGCATTATACTGCGCTGACAACTTGGACACTCAAGAAGGAGGACATCAGAAGAATAGAAGCATTTGAAATGTGGGGATGGAGAAGAATGGAGAAGA
>JAQIWG010003126.1:0-18565 GCA_034695025.1 Chamaedrilus cognettii
TTCCATCTCCGTTTGCATGACATATTCTTGGTGCGTTAAAAGTGCGATATACATACATACATACATACATACATACATACATTGTTGGAACATTTTTTGAACGTGTGTTTAAGTTTAGGTGGTTGTTATTCCATTACTGCACTAGCGTTAACTTAATGAACGTTCTGTAGTTGTTCTGTACCTTATTTGTGATAACTTATTTGTGTTATCGGTCTGAGAGTTGGCACACATTGTGGAACTCTATATCGCGTGCGCCTTTGTTTTGAAAATAATGAATGAAGTGATATAAGGGCGTTTCTAGCTTGACTTAAATACTACTGCACTCGATTTCTTTTATTCGACCAGAGACAGAACCCTATAACGTCTGCGCGCGGTAACATGTTTAGACAGCGGGTAAAGATTTCTGAGATCTATTTGCAACGATACATCAGCCTCTTGGGCTTGTCAACACTTAATATTTTTTACGAGTTGCAGGCCTATCTTTTTAAAATAGTCCTTTTGCTATTGGAAATTATTCGTATGAGCTAAACAAAAACTAAAGTACGTTTTCGATGCTCTTTGTCGCCTTTAGGTTTATTTCATACCTCAATTTTTGTATTTGAATTTGAAGAACAAGCCACGACTGTCAGGTTGTAATTCCCTCTCGCTCACAGACCAGTACCGCGAGGCGACCTCAGACCTGGATGACGCGGTGAACTACCTCAAGCAAACCTACTCCGTGCCGCTCAGGGGATGCGAGGGGACCGACATCCAGTGCATCCTCGACACGCTGCGGCACAGCCGGAACGAGGGCCCTCCTCCCCCCCAGGGTCTAGCCGGGCCCCCTCACGGCAGGGGCGCGCCCACTCAGGGGGAGGATGTGAGGGCTGATGTTGAGGGCCCCTCGGCATGCTGCGCCTGCAGTGCGGAGGTTGTTATAGGCGCAACGGAATACATCAATGGCGTTGCGCGGGTAAGGAAGGATACTAGAGCCTCGTTGTATAGGGGCGATGGAGGGGAAACGTGGGATTTAAAGAACCTGGGGCTGGGATACTTCAATGAGATCGAGGCGAAAGCGGGCGGTTCTTTAGAGGGAATAGTTGAGCGAAGCAAGATTGAGGTGGTAGACGATTCGTCGTTAACTGTTGTCGATAATACGGAGGTGTTTGAATCTGCCGGATTTCGGATTCGCAATGAAAATCAAAGCACATCGTCGAGTGTTTCCGCGGATGCCTTCAGGAATCGCTCATCTGATCCCTATTCGCTATCATCTACTAATCTCACAATAAATCCCCCAAGAAGAAATCGCACAACACATCATTCAACCGAAGAAGAAGCTGCTAAAAGCCTCACAACGAACCTGCATCATTCTAACGAAGAAGCCTCAGAAAGCCGCACGCCGAACCGGGCACAATCAGTCTCGGTAAAAGTCGGCGCGCCGGCTCGCGTCCAGCCAAGCGGAAGAGACACCGACCGCGAAGTGCCCGCGGCTCAAAACGGGCCTTCTAACTACGTGGCGCGTCAACCCCACACTCTGCGGCGACCGAGACACAATCGGGCGCCGAACGGCGTCGAAGGAATTGTTGGAGAGGATGTGAGAGGGGAGAAGGAGGGTGAGGAAGAGGGGGGACGGGAGGCGCGACCCTTGCGAGGAGATAGGAGGCAAAAGAGACGGTGGGGCCTGGAGGCGCCGGTGCGGAAACACGATAGACTGGGGGGAGGGAAAGGGGGGAGGGTGGCAGGGAATAGGGAGAGGGAGGGAGGGAAGAGTAGAAGCGAAATTACCGATCCTCCGCCTGCTTCACTTTCTTCACACTCCTCTCATCCACTCGCCCTGATTTCTTCCTCGCATTATCATCGCAGTCACGAGGATATTCTCCGGAAGGATCTTTTGCTCAAACGATTGTATTTGTCTGCGCTCATTGCTCAGTTAAAGAAGGGCTCTTCCGTTGCCTATCTTAATCAAACCGCTGTTGATACTCACCCTTCTATGGGCACTTCCCCGGGTCTCTCCTTTATCTCAATCACTTTGCCGTTCAATTCACAACCGAATGCTCTCTCTCCACTACCACCGCGCTCTGTGCAATTCGTGCCCAGCAGCCTTCCTTCCATGGCGCCACGCTTCTTGAAACTCGATTCGCATTCCGTGCAACAATCGGAGCGGCGAACTCACAAAAACTCGCCGCATAGACTCCGCAGGCGCCGCCGCATACAATTCACTAATCGAATCGAACGACGGGGGCAGGGGAATCAACGGCGGAGGGATCAAGGGAACGGTGCCCTGTCCACGTCTTTGGATGCCGATGGGGCGAAAGAGCGCAGAAGGGTGTCTCGCAGCCTCCCCGTTCCCCCCGCCAGAGCGCACGAGAGCGGTTCAGGGACACCCGACGGGCTTTTGAACACGAATAACAACGACAATAAAGTAATAACGGACCTTTCGAGTCGAGGGTTGGATTCTTTCGGGAAGGCCGGGGAGGGAGAGTTTGAATATGATAAATATTTTCAGGCGATCGATGAAGAAGAAAGTATTCCTGAGAGAGCGGCAATTATAGAGGGCATTGAGAATGGACTTGGCGCAATAGAGGCGCTTGGGTTCGGTGATGTCACGAATGGCAAGAGTGGGATTGAATCGAACAAGCGTGACGTCAGCAATGACGTCATAGAAGCTATTTTAACCAATGATGTAGACGGTGACGTCATTGATGCTACTACAGTGAGTAATCCGACAGGCAAGAACTATGCATTTTCCGTAGACAAAGGATTATTGAAAGGCATCGATCCGATGGAAGAATTAACTGCGTCAGAATTTAAAAATAGTTTAGAGTTACTGCGAAATTATCGACATAGCGGCGTAAATTCTGAGTTGGGCGGTGATCATACACCACTGAATTCCATAGCGGAATCAAGTCGGATCGAGCCCATCAAAGATATTTCAGAGAATGTCGAAAACGTTCAATCGTTGCCAGACGCATCTGATCGTCGGATTACAGAGTCAAACAATCAATTATATTCGAGAGCGAATCATGTATTTCGCGACACCGTGTCAATAGATAATAATCAGGGAGAACACAAAGCAATAAGAAACAGTGTCGAACGACAACCGGACGTTGTCGAAAACGGGAGCGGCGGCGGCGGGAACGTGTCGCCTGCTGGTGTGGAGTTTGGAGAGGCTGCGCGTGTGGGATATAATGAGACCAATGGAACGACGGCGCATCACCACAGAGAGAATTCCTACACGCATCTGCTCCACATCGCGCACTATTTGCACTACATAGGCATTGGCATTCTGGGACTCTTTGTCGTCCAGGTAAATCTGAATAACTGCCTCTTTTCATTTAATCTGTTAGCGTCCATGTTTTAACACAGGTTAGACATTTGGCGCCTATTTCTATCGTTCGCTTTACTTTTAATGATAATGCTTTGCGCCTTGTCGCTTCATTATTGACAATTTTATTGAACAAATAATTGAAAGTATAAAATGCGTAAAGCTTTGTATAACTGTATTGTGTGACCAGAGTGTGATTTTGAACAGAAATTTCTTGCCCAAACTTTGTTTTTTTCGCCAGATTTTTCTCAAGATGTTTGGAATGAGTCGCGAGTTCTTCAGAAAGAAGCTTGAGGTAGGCTACTGTAATTCTGTTTTTTCTCGATAGCCTACAGACCAATATGTTGGTTTTTAATATTGAACGAATAGGCGTGTTCACGTCAACCAATAGCACCAAGGCTGGAGTACCATTTTGTACTTTTGAACTGTTTTCATGGTAAATGGATTACAGACGCTGAAGGCTCGGTATAATATTTAGTCATACGTTGTGGCTTTTCAATTATTAATTTCATTGGCCACATTTAATTTCATTTAAAATGGCATTTAAAAATTAACAGTTATTATAGTTACTATATATAGTTATTATAGTTACTATAGTTACGATAGACCTAGTGTTGACCACTCGACGACATTCAGCCTTGACCTCGTGCAGATATTCGACGCCGTGATAGTCCTGGCGTCCTTCAGCCTTGACATTGTCTTCATGGAGGGAATTACCAGCGAGCGCAACGAGGAGACGATCGCGATCTTGATTGTGTTTCTGCTCTGGAGGATACTGCGCATCATCAATGGTAAACATTTCATGAACAATTACCCCACCAACTAACCGACTTTCTTGATGTCCATTCTGTTAATGTCCATGTTTTCACATAGGCTTGACGATTTGCGCCCTGGTGAGGACTGCTGGAGCTGGGTTTTTACTGAATTTATTTCCGTCAGTATCTAGAATCCTAGATGTTTAGAGCTATTATCTAAACTCTACAGCCTGCGACGTGTCTACATGTGCTAGGGACCTAGGCATTAACCAACATCTAATGTGGCGACGTGACTACTTTTTACAAATAAATCTACGAGAATGCTTTTCTCTTGTGCTCCCGACGGTAACGCCTGCTCTATATGCAGCCGTGCAGTCTAGCGCACGACCCTCAAACAGCCGTTGCCGTTTAGCTCACTACCCCCTCACGCCTCCCTGGACACTAGATAGGTTCTGTCGACGAGACGGGATAATGTCCAATATTTCCTGGGCTCGGCGTAGCGTGCTGTTACAGCGAGCTGAAGCGTTCCTGAAAAACGCTATCTCCAAAAATGTTTCGGCCATTCGTTTTAGATGACAAATAGCCCAAGTAAAACAGCGGTGAAGGAATAACAAAAATAATTTAAATATTATCCATTTCCAATGACCATTAATTTCGTCAGCCCTGCAAATAATCATCCATTAGAGTGGAGTGCAGTAGAGTAGTCGAAGAAGAAGTTGAAAACTCATGACGTCGCAGACTTGTGACGCCTCGTAGACTCATGACGTCGCAGACTTATGACGCCTTGGCGCTATATGACGCCAGACGTCGCGTGCAGCCGCTGGTGACGTTCACCAAGCCTTCCATCGCGCTCCGACGCTCTTATCGATTGCGACATTTGCGCAGCAATTCGTGGCTGGCTATTGGCGTGGTGTTTGAAATTTTGGAGTAGGGGTAACTTGAAACGGTTGAAGACCGCCGAATGTGTATGATCGTGGGAAGGGCGGTTGGGGGTGTGGGATTAGGGTGGAATTAGCTTTGCAAGCTGTCAAATGTTCACGAGACATCGACAGACTATGACTTTTTGCTAATTTAATTTCGTAAACCAACTTTTCCTAACTTGTTTACAATTTCTTTGTGAATGATTATTCCAAGATCATGACGTCATCCAGCCAATTAGAGCAGTGAGAAATAGATCAAAGATTTGTTGTAGGCCTATATTTGATAGAGGGGGGGAGGGGGAATAAGCCCCCTGAACAGACCACATTTTCGTGTCGATCACGCAAGAGCTGCATGGGGTATCGACCCGCATGCTATTCGAGCCGGAAGCTGAAATGTAGCGTTGCTTTGATGTAGATGGAGTAAGCCTGGCACATGCGACATTCAATCTGGCGCTTTTGCACCGAGGCCAAATTGAAAGCGTGATTGAAGAGCGTCACTGAACCCTGATCCGGAGTGGACGATTAACTGAACCCTGATCCGGAGTGGACGATTAACTGAACCCTGATCCGGAGTGGACGATTAACTGGCTTGAAATAGAGTCGTACTGAAGTGAGATTGTGGCGTAATCTATTGATTGGCGATGAAGAATGGTGGTTTATTGAGGTCAACGCATCGTAAACGGCGCAGTAGGCGAGACAAGCAATGAAACGTGTTGCTTTACGATGGCTAGTTGATAAAAAATACTCCACATTTATTCTTATCTGTAAAAAATCTTGAAATGCATTAACGCACGATGTCTCGCGCGACTCATGCTTAGCCTATATGTTTACAAGGCGTCATGTCAGCCTGTCATTGTCATGACTAAGTTCTCTGGAGGCCTCGAGGACCTTCACCGTGCTACAAAGGAGGACGAAAAGACTGGGTGACAAGCAATGGCATCCACTGAATACATGTATGTGTAGATTGATAGAAGTCTTACTGCTGGTTGCTCGACCTCGATTTAAGTTCGATTTAGTTTTGTGATCCAAACTAACCGAACAAATTATTTGATACAATTCTCTCATAGATTTCCATTGGTTACATCGGACTACAAAATTAAACCGCACTTAAATGGAGGTCGAGCAACCAGCAGTTAGAAGGATTGGCAAGATGTTGGGAAGCAGTGGGATCTGCTTCAGCGCGTTGGATGATAATTACAGCCATAGGCCATTCCTTATTCGTGCTCCAAAGGCATCAAGGCGATGAACTGTCACGCTACGCGCGTTCCTGATTATCGTAACACCCCACACGATACGATTCTTTTTCTTGGCAAGAAGTAAGGGCGACGTCAAAGAATTTGTCCAATTGACATTACCGGTGATTGCATTGCAGACAATCATTGCGTCGTCGCGGACGATTACATTACAGGTTGCGTGCGGCCTAGGGTTCAGGTTTAATTTATTTATTGATACTCGCTTTTTGTTCATAATTTTATTTTTTTCCTTTTTTTTCGCATTCTAAGTATAATATGAATCATAGTGTCAAATGTTAATACCGGTTGTTGAATACTCGTAAAAAAAATAATGTATTCTTGTAAAATGTTGTGTGAAAATTACTTTATCACATTAACTGTCGAGAAACATTTTGTTCACAGTGGTTATTGATTTGATTTCGTTGTTTGGGGTGATGTTGCGCTGTCATTGAACTGAGGAATAAAATACTTATAATAACTGAGAACAAAGCTGTGAACTGTATTGTGTCAGTTACGTGTGGAGGCCGTGAATGCAGGGAATAGTAAATTAATCGTATTCTTGTTCATTTCTTTCAAATTCATATTCTTGGCGGGGATCAAAGAAAGAGTAGAAACCATGAAAACGCCAACTGAAAACTAAACTGTAAACTGCACTGTGTCAGATAGGGCCGACGTGTGAACGCCGTTAATGTATAAAATAATATTGTTATTCTTGATCTTGTTCTTGGCAGGGATCATGGTGACGTCGAAGAAGCGTCAGGAGTTCCAGATGGCGCTTCAGAAGCGAGCGAGGAGGCGGGCGGAGAAGAAGGTGGAATACCTGGAAGACGACCGCAACTGGAAAGAGGTCGGCGGAAAAGCAAATGTATACATCCAAAACTCCTTTCACTGCCAATAATTAAAGATCTTTTTGCACGTCACTTTCTGAATTTTATGACGCTAGACGAATGACAAAATATAGCAAATACGACCAAAAGTCGTTTCCTTATATCACTAGCTTGAAACAATAATCCTCTTCTTGATGCTTCAGCGCGAGATTCACAATTTGCGCGAACTCTGCACGGCCAAGAAAGCAACGGACGAAGAAATTTCAGCCTGCAAGCCGCGGCGTCGCAGTGCGTAGTTTCTGCTTTCTCTTCTTCTGCTGTAGACACTGTATTTTTAGAGAACAATAGCGTATGCAATGCTGTATTTGGTCGCTATTTAAAATTTTCTCTCTGCTACTTATTTGCTTTCTACAATAATAATCCAGCTCTTCTATTCCCTAGCTCACTGGTTAATGTATTCCATCCTCCGTTATTTCCAGCCATATTCCAGAAGATGGACACTTCCATGGGCCTGTCGTCCATAGCGACCCTCTCCCTCGGTCTCTCCATGTCCATGGCAGGGGCGGGCCGGGCAGTCATCAGTCAGATGACAGGGGAGTGCCGCCAGGGGCTGAGGACCCTCTTCCCCGCAGGGATGCCCCCGCCCAAGCGCCCCCCGGGCAAGACAAAGAGAAACAGCCTTGTCGCGGGGCTTCTGCAACAGGTGACCGGGTGTTAATTACTAGTGGGCAATAATACTATGTGCTAATGATGCGTTAGGTTATTTGATGTAAAAATGGTGATGAGATGGAGCCACACGTATGGCTGATGGATTTGACGAAACAATATGGTATAGACAGGTGGACTGAAATTTGTTGCTTTTGCATGTTTCTGTCTTAAGTATAAATTCATAAGACAACATGTTTCAAATGCAATGGCTGCACTCTTGATTTTACATTTAATGACTAGTTTTGTACTGAATATAACTTGCCATTTTGCAATGTATTAACCAAAATGAATTTCATAAATGAAATAGTCATTTTTCACATTCTCATAGCCTACGTAGCTGCCCTCGAAGGGGAAGTTAAGATCGGTACGTAAACTTAATGGTTTACAATACTGAATTTGACTGATTTCAGAATCAAAAGATTTGTGATCTTTACTTTCAGGTCTCCTCGCAGAGTCGCCTCATCGAAGTGACGACGGCCACCACACCTCGCAGTTCCCTAAGTGGCGCAGGCGGACCAAAACTATCCTGGGGGGGCGAACATGCAGCGGCCTTCGGCAGGGGGAGCATCGCACGCGTCCCTGAGGAGCCCCCCGCAGCGGGGGAGTCGGGGGCTCCCGGGGGAACGGAGGGGGCAGGAACGGGAGGGGAGTGTAGCGGGGGGGTGGAGGGGACGCCAAGGGGAGAGGGAGGGCTGGGGGGCGAGGGGAGGGAGGGCGGTAGAGTCAAAAAGGCCAGTTTAGGTAGAAAAATTTAATGTTAAAGACAATATTTCGTTGCAGCGTAATTTTCTTTTTGTGACCCAAAGAATACTATTAAAATGCTTCTGTATATTTTCTGTATAGACTGTCGTGATTCGAAAAATAAAATTAGAAATTAAACAAAGTTTATGTTTATCCGCCAGGCACGCTGGTAATCCACCCGACCCCGTCCCCTCTCTCAGGCTCCTCCCCCATCCATGACGTCATCATCCCCGACGTCATCATACATGCCGCGCAGGCCTGGGCCTCCCTCGACTCCCCCACCTCTCCCCTTCAAGAGAACAATCCTGCCCCCCCTGTCCACCCACACGCGAAAACGTACGACTTCGCCGCTACGCGGTCGCAGCAGGATTTGATAGGGGGCGAGGAGCCCCGTGTGGGGGAAGGGGAAAGGAATGCAGTGGTTAAGGGGTTATCGGGAGAGGGAGGGCTGTTTGGTGCGGGGGGTGCGAGTTCGTCCCTGCCTCAATTATCGCTCAAGAAAACGAAGAAGGTGTGACATCGTGCTATGTCTTAACTTTTCTGTTTTTCTGTTTAGCTTCCTTGAAATTCTTAATACGAATGATGACCATTTTGATCAGCTTTATTTCATTTAGTCAAATAATTTTATTTTTGGTTCATTTATTTTTCAAAGATTTTATGGTCTGTTGATCGGCTTTTGTTCTAATTGCACTGCTATGTAATTGTCTTATTATGTAACTGCATGACTGGCTGCATCAGTGTTAGTTTTACGTACAAGAGGGTTTATTTATGACGTTGTTGTTTTGCACTGCCCCTGATGACGAATTAAAGATAAATATATAGTTCAACTTTGTATTGGTTATGCTAAGTATTGTATCTTGTTATCTCTTTATTTTCTTTGCTGTCAGACAAGCAACGTTGACGTTCGCAAGCGCTCTCTCAACGCTCTAAACAACAACTGCAGCGAGCCGCTTCCACCGACCCCAGGCCAGATGGTCAGATCGGATAGAACCGACGACCTCGAGCGGCTTGTCCTATTAGCCGGCGACTGTCGAGGTTACGGTACTCAGCCGGAGAAGTACATTCACCGTGGCGGCTATGGTGCAATACTTAGACCGTCTCCGCTTAGTTACGACGAAACGGTGGATTATTGGAAGAATAAAATTCATAAAAGAAATGAAGCTTCTTTGGCATTCTGTGCCAGCTCACGCCAGGGTAGCGTCGACTCTGAACAGGACATCTTGTTCAACAACTTCGATACACTAGCAATTAGAACACCGACGCTCCATGAGTCGGCAGTTAGATCGAACTGTGTCGCGTTACCATCCACCTACTGCAACAGTCTGTCCTACCACAGCTTGGAATCGGAACAAACTCCCTGTGGGGGCGCAAAGGATATGGTCACTGCAGAACATCATCATCTCGATGGAATTCGATCCGAGTCCACCATGCGATCGTCCAGTTGTTCCCAGGACGCTGTTGCTAAGTCAAGCAATCACTCGGACGTATGCCGATTCGGCTTCGACGCCGGACCCTTAACGAACTTTCGTCAGAATCATTCAGCTGCCGAATTCAGCGCACCGCATGGGAAAAACGGCAGCGAAACCGCTCAGTTGAAACTGCCGACGTCGAACTCCTGCGTGGATGCGCGTCGCGACGACGCGAGCGGTGATTTTTGCACGGAGAGTCGGTCGCAGTTCAGCCTAGTTTCGTTTAGTCATCGTGGACACTGCGCGAAGTCTAATGAAGTTAAGTTGCGTGCTAGAACCAGAGGCGGCGCTCTCAAGTCAGCCAACTCCTGCGAGGATACGACTAATACAGTGTGTGATGCGCACGCCACCAATCGATTTATTCTCACGTCCGCTAACTCGTTCGATGCTGCGACCACGGCGCGGGAACACCGCTATTTTCTAGCGCCGATCTCTGCCTCCCCTCTCCCCCCTGCTTCGAATTCTACGCCCGCCGCCGGCGCGGATATGCAGGGGAACTATGGTACGAGGGTTGGTAAGGGGGATGATGTTTTGAGCGGGGGGGAGGGTGGGGATGCGAGGGGGGCAAAGGGGAGAAGGAAATTGGTGGGGGGGTGCGGGTGGTCGCGGAGTCAGGAATTTGTGGAATCATCTAGGGGGAGGGTCGGTGGGAGGGAGGGCGGGAAAGAGGGGGGGAGGGAGGGGGGAAAGGAGGCGGGGGCGTCAAGGCGAAGGCTGAGCAACTCGCTGCGGTCTAGGTCTCCGCGCAAGGGGCGACAGAATAAGGTACTTTTAATGATAATTACATTCCTCAAAATTACAGAGAATTTTTTGTGGCCCTCATTCAATTATTTAATGAAATACTAATACAGCTATTATTGTAATAACCTCAAACCCACATTTATATTGAATTGCTGTGAATACTCTGAAATTTCCTTTTCTAGTGCACTGCCAAGCGGCAGGTCACTAGCATCCAACCTCTCTGCACACCTGGCTATCCTCCGCCATTCTCTTCACGTTTCCATACAATTTTCTCTCCAGTGATTTATCTCTCATTCCTATTCTCTCCCATTCAACAATTTTATGAATTCATATTAACGTTCTTATATGCACTATATGATTCATAAATTTCTTGAATTAGTACGAGTATAACCATACTAAAACAGGTACTGCTATACTTGATTGCGCGTCCAAACGCACGTTTTTTATTGCCCTACTGTCAATATTTCTTTCTCTACTGCCCTGCCAAACGGCAAAAAAAATCTTTTGCAAGTAGGCATCACGACTTTGTTATACTTTCTTTTGTTTTGCAGGACGTCGTGTGAACGACCCAATTTAGTTGTCGTCAGGGAGGATGATCTTCACTGATCAGGGCCCATCTTAAGAAAAATTAGCAACTGTGCGAATCTGTATTGGCAGCACACTAAAATGCGCCCTGCGACGGTCTGTAGCGTGCAATGCAATAACCTACTGACTGTCTAGCTTCGATCTAGCACTGCTTTTGTTAATTCCACCTCGTTGCGAAACTTGAACGCATTCCGGAAAATTAGATCTTTTATGCGGTTTTATTTCTTATTAGTATTGCTGTTGAGATACTGTTTGTTATTCGTATTGTTTTTCACGCCGATAGTGTGAAGTTTGCCAGATGGTTTGGACTCATATAATTATATAAACTAGGCTGCGGCGCGTTGTGGGAACACCGCTGCAGATAGCATTGTGAAGCCAAAGACTTCGGAACAAAAACTGGACCTCGCATTAAGCGTACACAAATGACCCTAGCGATCCGCCATATTGCCACTCGGTTCATTATAGGTTTTCAGTGCAGGCCTATGCCGTCATGAATCAGCGAACAGTAGGCCTTTAGCGACATAAAATCGAGTGCAAGATGGCGGCTTAAGCACTAATTTGCATCGATGACGCTGACGATGTGAGGCTCAGTTCTTATTCTAAAGTCTAAGCGTAGCTTTCGTTGGAATTGCACATTTGCTTTCAGCAGAAAATACTTGTTTTTTCTCTGTGATCATGTCTCCAGCGTAGATTATGTACCCGGTACGGAGATCTACTTGAAATGCTTGTAATACAGGCATGTTACCTGTTGCAATAGAAATGTAATATAAATTTAGCTTCCCTCAGAATTTATTGTCTAAACAAAATTACTCTTTCAGAACGGCTTTAATTATTCAAAATGGTTCGGGTATTTTTTAATTTCAATTTATTCTACGAGGGCAATTGTTGAAATGTCGAAGACGCAAAGACAACAATAAAAAGCCGGTTTATTGCGCACGGAATACGATGTGAGGATTACAGAGATGAAAAATGAAGAAAGCACCAGAAATGAAAATACGCGCTACCAGAGTAGAATGCTATACCTTATGATTTCAGAAAACTTAATCATGATGCTATTACTAAGAAACAGACTAGCCACAGCTTCGGGTCTAGTCGCAACACAAACTAAATGCTTATCACTTTGATTATTAAATCAATTATTCCAAGCAATAGGCCAATGACAGGATTAAATGGAAACTTACACGCAATAGAGTACACAAAATTACATGCTAAACGGTCAAAACTTATCCAGCCAACTTCCAGCAAACTTTTGCCAAACTTTTGCAAGTAGCTGCCAGAAAATTGACAGCGAATTGCAGGAACATTTTGCACAAAAATTCGTAAATGCAATTCGCCGCTCGATTTCTACTGCCAGCTCTTAAACAAACAGAATCAAGCGTTACGTCTGGAATCGCCTCCCACGAAAAATATCGTAGCGCCGCGCACGGAATGACTAGAGTTCTTAATACAAGATCACTTACGGCTTACAACGTTCCTCTGACAATGAAACTAAAGGCGCTCGGCACGATGAACACAGTAGGAGTATTCAACCGTTGCATAGCACACAGATTCTATATTTATGCAAAGGCATTCGAAATATTCAGAAAACCATTGGTAATGATAAATTATAATAATTCATTAATAATATTCATAAATCGATACTAATTATAAATTAATAATAATAATTAATAATAATTAATAAAATATTCAGAAAACCATTAGTAATAAAAAATCAATAATTCAGACAACTCTATAAGGTTGAAGATCTTTTTCAATCCTTGAAAAGTGTTATAAAAATCATCTATCGTTATAAAGCTCATCATTGGTCAGATCTAGGTCATTTGTTCATATCTCTGTTCAACACAAAAGCATACAACTTAAATCATAAATAGTCGAAGACAAGTTTAATATCTTGATATAGTTCCATTGCAACAGGACACCACGTCTTAAACGTCAAGCACAGGCCACTACTATATCAAATTCCAATTATTCCTCGTCGAAAACTAAAATTCAAGAACCATATCAATTCAAATTTATACCAAAAATTCAGCTTTCAAAGCCTCGCATATCCTGCAAAAATCAGCGCTTTAACGCTTAGCTTAAAAAAATTTCAAAATGCATTAGCAAAATGGGAATCATTTTCAAGCTCTTCAAGGGCTGATTTCTCCAAAATGGATTTAATGGTGGTTCAGGATTTAACCCACCCTTTTGCACAGGCTAAATCCTGAACCGCCATTTAATCCGTGTTGAAGAAACCCGGCCTAAGAGTTTTTTGTCCATTAAAATGGCCACTCCCCAGTGAGGTGCCTAATTAATTCTTGCATTTTCCTTAGTTTTCCTCCGCGCCTTGCTAGCTACGATTACGACGGCGCCATTTGCCAGTTCCGGGCCGGATCAAAGTTCACCGCCATGACGACGCACGGTAGGCTCCGCCTTTTTTTCATGGCCGCATCTTGATCTCGGTTCCTTGTTGCCGCGACAGAGGTATTCCTCGAGCTTGGACGCGTCAATCGGCCGACTTCTGTAGACTTTGTAGATGGTCGTCTCACCGAGCTCACCGACGTATGTCTCACACATGTCCCTCAACCTGACACACACCACAAATGTCTCTTTATCTCCATTTACTGTTGCAATGCCAAACACACAAAGTTATATTGGTATTCACCATCGCGAGTTAACCTCGAGTTGGTCAATCGGCGAGTTGAGAGTGACGGTTGTCAATCTCCTATGCCTAGCGTGACGTCACTCAATCCGCCGATTGAGTCAACCTGAGGTTAACTCGCAATGCTGAATACCAATATTAGAAACTGAATGCGAGGGAGAGTAGTGAAGAAAAACAAAGAACTAAATTGACACAAATTGACTTTTTGAAAGAGTTGGCACAAAATTCAAGTGACTCAGTTGTTAGAAGAAAAAGAAAGCAATAAATTTGACTAGACAAAGCGCTCCCACCAAATAACTGAATACTATTCCACGCATGTGTCCAGCCTAGCATTCGAGCAACAGCAGCATTACTTTATAAACAACCATAACAACCATCACTGATTAAATACAATATAAAGACATTCAACGTACACGCAACATAAAGACAATAATAAACGCCTTCGCAGTGTACTGACCTGTTGGGCCACTTCCCCCCGCTGGCCGTCACCCCCGGCACGTCGAGAGTGTCGAGGCCGGGACCCGACAGTCTCGTCACCTTCTTGATCTTCTTCTGGCCGTACCTGCGCACGCAATCATTCCCGTTTACATAACATTCTACTACATATGTCGCATGGCTGAGGGAATCCAAGAAAATCAATCTATATGGAATATCATACAACTTCCTAGATAATTAGCAGTTCTAGTTACAGCGCATTTAATCAGATTTACAATAAGGTATCATATTAACTATTTAAGTTAATAAGTTTTTTAAAATTAATAATGGTATATCTTCGATCAAAATTGCACACTACCTTTGATTCACGGCAGTATACATGCTCAATGTGCACAGTTCTGATACCTGAGTTCTCACTAACATACAATCTTCACTTCTACACCTTTTTCGCATAATAATTTAGTTCTTACAGGCACATTAAAATTTACATCCATAATGTTACAGAAATAAAATACCACTCCTACATTTGCTCGTTCACCTCAAACTAAGCTCAAAAATTAGCTCAAATTAACTCACCCGTCCCACGTTTTGATGTTTGCGCAGATCTCCTCAGTGAGATCGATCAGTTCCGACTCAGGAACGTTGTACTTGAGGGATCGTCGCTTTTTGTTGTAGTCCTCGAACCCCACCCACAGCTGCACCGAACAAAAGCGCACAGAGCGTCATTCAATTCCTAAATTCATAGCCAATTAAAACAATGCCGCATCGACTAAAATACAACTCAAAATTCATGCATTAATATGAATTAATTGACCATTGGAACAGAGTAAAAAACAAATTCGCCACAGAATTAAATATTCATCATCATTATTTTCTTTCAAAAATCATTGGCTTTATTTTGTATACAATAATTTCATATAAAATATTTCAACGCGCGATTGTCGATTTGTAACAAACATACAGCCTACAGCTACACTCCTTCCCCCCCCCCAGTGATTTCACCATTATATCCGATCTAGATAACATAATTTAACGCCCGTTTCGCTCACCTGATGAGCGACAGCCTTGCAAGCGTCGCACTTCATCTCCGCCTTGTGCGGCACGAATGGACTCTGCATCATTTCATCGTTCAGATCCTGCGTCCCGCCAAACTGGATCGTCCCGGACATTCCGTCATCATCTTCCTCCAGTATGCCCTGCCCCTCGACGGGGGACGAGATTAGGCAGCAAATTAGGAAAACTGTTAACGAAAACTGTGCAACGAGGGGGCGTAGATAGCAGTTGAGGTTCAGCGTCGCTATTGTAAGCATTTTTATGAGTTGATTAATTAGCTCGCGTGTCAGTCAAATGGGGAATTGATAGATGCACTTAATAAGAAGACAAAAAGTCCTTACAATTAGGCAAGCTGACTAATTATAGACAATTTTGCTTAAAATTTTTATTTTTTTTATTGTCTTTGTTAATATTGTCAAGCAGTTTGTCCTTATCCTAAAAATGGTAAACAGATAAATTTAAATAATCCTTTATAAGGGACGAAAAAGCATGAAAATACAAAGTATAATATACCATCAATAAATTTCGAATTTTCGGTAACTTTTCTTTAAACAATTACCTTTGTAGCAATCATCTTGACTAGAAAACTAGACTGCAGACATTTATGCCGTGTAGAGCATATGAATATTTAAATGAAAGCCTTTAACAATATTTAATGACAATTATTTAAGAACTAAGATTATTGTTGCAAAAACATGCGTGTATGTAGATTCATTTTTTGAGTCGCGATCAGAAGAGTGTGTAGCGCTGCTGCCGGAAGTGCCAAGGCCTAAAACAAAATACAGGTGCAAAAAGCATACCTCGGTGCCAAGGTGTGTTACATTAATCAGTAATGTAATCAAAACATTAGGCCTTTCATTCAATCTAATACCGTGCAGCAAAACCGTACAGTAAGAAACTATAGTGCATCGGCGCTATCGATCATTGTCATACGGTACCGTAAAATACGAAGGCGTGTCAAAATCGATAAGTAGGCGTATGAAGTATGCCTATGATATAAACCGTAGCTTTAGCAAGATCTAGCCTACGGTATTCAATTAGGCCTACACCCTCCCCCAGAAAGCAACACCGAAGGGTTATTTTCAGCGATGCTATTGATTCGGATATATCAATAGATTTATAGGTATTTCAGTGATCGAGGGATCAGATTTTAACGCAATCTTTTGATATCTTGGGATATTTTTGTTCTTAAATTACACATTTTATAATGGAAGCTTGGGATATTTTGGTTTTTAAAAAGGGATATTTTTCGCCCAGATGCCCAGAATCTAGGGATATTCCATTTAATTGCCATGTTATCACTGGCTTGATTGTACAGAAAATGTCATCCCCTGACGCCTTCACGCCGGACCCTAAATATGGATCGTGCCGCTGTCGCAACATGCGCTGTTGCATTGGCTGGCTGCTGGCCGGCACGGTGTTCTTCATCGTAGGGGGCGTGGTCACGGCCGTGGGCTTTGGGACAAGACCCTTCGACATCTTCGACAAGTCCAACTTGTACGCAACTTTGATTGTATGGACATCTTGAGACAGAACAGTGCTGTATACTAATGCTAATTCTTCTATTATGCCAGTTGGGCAAAGAGACGCATGAAAGCTTAGATTTAATTATCTCCTCATGCATAACGCAATCAGCGGCACGCGAAATATGTCTTTTAAATTAGCATCAGATTAAGTCAAAATATAGGATAGCCCTGCATGCATGCATATGTATAAATAAAATAAAACAATATATTTTTGTATTGCTCAAACTGTTTTTGAATGTGTGAATAGTGAAGATTAGCACATCTCACTGTTGCTCTCAGTTCATTATAATTTTTTTCTTTAATTTGTCTTCGGAACTTCTTCTTGAAATTTTTGGGAATTTCATGTTTCAGAGGGAAGCGCATAGCGGGGGTCATCCTGATGCTGTGGGGTACACTTCCGATCATCTACGCCCTCGCCTCCCTGCTGCTGTATCGGCGTCACAAGGCCGGCAAGCTGGACAAGAACAAGAACAAGCCGGACGCGGTATTAATGTTTTTTGATCAAGGCGATCAAAGGCGAATTGAGCTCTAGTTAGCGCTGCATTGTATCTCGTAATTCAAAGAAGGAAATGTCAGCGCCAAAATTTGCTAAATTTTTTCTGGCAGTCTTTCTTTCAGCTCTAGGCTAATTATCTTCTGTTCTAGCATACTCTATATTATGGCTCTAATCATTTCTGTATCACGTCAATAAGCTACTGATGACTCCATAGGCTATAATTCAGCTTAAAATTGTTGTCGAGTAATTAATAATTGTGTGTTTACATTGCTATTAAGGTTAAGTAAAGTGAATTAATACTCGTTAATAAATTTTTCACAGCAGCTGCGCCCCCTAGAGTTGAAGGTAAACCTGAGCGATGACAAGCGATACCCTCCACCTGGGGGGGCCCTTTGCCCCCCCTACCCCGCGGGGGGCAGTCGCTCCAACATCTACAACATGCAGGAGCCGCCCCCCCAGTCCCCAGGTGGCGACAGTGTGTTCAAGGCGAGTCTGCCAGGCAGTGGGGGGGAAAGGGACGATAGCTTCGTATCCGTGCCTCTGACACTGGCAAACAAGATGGACTCTAGGTGGGAATTTAAAAATTGATACTTAGATAAATTTTAAATGATTCAATTGTCTGCCTAATAATCTCTGATTGCATTTATCTTTACTAGTATCGATTAATGTCAAAAAACGAATAAACTGCTAATTGAATTTTTGCTATTTAATGGCCATGAACGTCATAGACCTCTGCTGAAATGAAGCTGAGAAGGAAGCTATCGAGTGCTGATATCATGTATTTTATGATATATACGTGAAGCGAAATCAAATGCAGTACTGTATATGCGATAATGCCAGAAGCCTATAATTATTATATAATTATTTATATTTCAAATATATTTGCTTAAATTGTGACTCAACATCAATCATTCTGTTGCTAGGAAATTGTTGAAAGTATTTTGATAAAATGTGTAGACATTTCTGATTTTAAAATTGTGCTTAAGCGAACGCATAAACTGTCGTGTTTCAGCTGCTCTACCCGGTCTGTGGACCAGTTTGACGCCGGGGGGCCTGTTTTTATGGCGACAGGGGGCGCTGCCCGGGGAGGAACGCCTAGGGGGGGCACCAGGGGGGGCACTGCTGAACCTGG
>JAQIWG010003127.1:0-18565 GCA_034695025.1 Chamaedrilus cognettii
TCGTTTGAAATTTGAGGACCTTGTGTCATATTATCTCAGCTACAATCCCTGAAAATTTCAAGGAAATATATTTACTTTTGGCCGAGTTGTCGCGAATCTGCTAGGGGGGTTTTTTTTTTTACGCACCCTGTATATGTTGAAAAAGACCGGAGATAAAACTCCGTCTTGGAGTAGGCCTGTCTTGAAAAGTTTTTGTTAGGATGCTGTGTTTGAGTATCTTGTGTTGCCTTTCCTTCCTTTTATGTAGTTGCCGACGAATTTTTGAACAGTTGGCGGTATGTTTGTTGGGTGTATTTTTTCTATTAGTTTGGATGTGTTAACTGTATCAAATCAAACCTTCAGTTTAAGCTGAACATGACAATGACAAATATGGTGCATGTATAAGCAAATGCTTCCAAGGTACATCAGCAAAATAGGTAACAATGTGCACCCATCATGGTACTGAATATCATGTCATATTCAATATAACAAAGCACTGTATACCAATATTAAACATAACAACAACTGTAAATGCTTAACAGATTAAATGACTGAATAAAATATATTAAACACGCTACAAAACGCGAAACGCAATACCAAAATCTTGCATTTTTTCCAATGTCTGATAATCCTCTTGTAGTCACTGACTCGTTCGGTGTAATCCGCTTGCTCCTAATATATTTGCACTGTTGCCTTCGCAAGCCGCGACTAACGTACTTTCTTATTTAACTTGTTCTTCTATGTACTTTCTTCCCTCCTCAATCTCTGTACAACTTACTCATAGGCTCTAGTCATCAGAACTTAAGCATCCCATAGGCACTTTCACAATTCATTGCATACATGTGTACAATGAATGTCATTTTAGTAAACCTGTTAAACCTCTGAAATCTTATATCTTCAATAACGGTGCGGAATAGTGAAGTGTAGACACCAATAACTCCGCCAGAGCATGATTTACAAAATTCTAAAATCGTGGTGTTTCGAACCACCTTGGTTTTTTGATTCATTTGTTCAAATTCTCGCTGCCGTTGCCTTCTGCTTCTGTGCAGCTGTCATTGGCTTTTACTCAGAATTTTGTTGTCGGTTTACTACAAGTCCTCGGTATCGTCCTCGCAGTAACTTACTCTCTTTAGATTACGAGGGCTTCTCCGCAGTATAACTTCGTCATCTTTTCTTTATGTATTTTGGCTCTTCTTATGCGCTTTTTTGTGGCGTTGTTCCATTAATTTTCTCTTCTTTGACGCCTGCAAGTCACTTCCGTTTTCAAATGTCTGAATTACTTCTTGATCTGAATCTGGGGTCTCTATTGGTTACTTTCGTACTGTTCCATCCTTTCTATGGGTACTTTGCCAATCTTACGCCAGAGGCTTAGGTATCTCAGATGCTCTTAACCACTTCTCCTGATATGGCATTCCCTGATTTCTGTAGTGAACCAAATATCTAAGATTTTGCCTTGTCCTTTCTGCTGTATGATTCTTTCCGGCTATGCTGCCTCCGATGTTGTTTGTGGTTGGTCCAAAAATGAATCTCGACTGCTCCAACACTTTTTACTCGATCTATAGGTATATCCGATGGCATGTCTTTCTGATTCAATAGCTCTCGCAATTTTACTGAATGAGACGTGGACCACCTCAGTTATTTCGAATGGTCCTGACCACATGGGAGCTAACTTTCTCGGCAGAAACTTTCTTCTTCAGATACACCAATTGACCTTTTACGAATTCGAAGGGACGAGCTCAGGTTTTGTCGTACCTTTCGGTAGATTTACGTCATCAAGCTGTCTATGAAATTAGGCGCTAAATTAGGTATGATTTTCTAGGGCACACCACCTTGAGATATTGTCACTAGCAGCTTTTTGGGATGCTTGAGCTGGTCATGTCCTTCAGAGCATGAAGCCAAATGTATCGACTGAAATAGTCTTGAATGGTTAGCATGTTCAAATTCTGGTTTTTCGTTAAATGAAGACCAGTAGCGATATCGATGCCATAGATCTGACCAGGTCGTGCTGCGATTGGAGTTTTTTCCAGCTTCGCTCGTGATGGCAAGTGAGTCTTTGCACATACTGCACACTAGTGTACAAAGTCTGACTTTCTTTGAGAAATCGGCACGGTCATATCTTCTCGACCCGTTTTCCGCCAAACGCCCTATGCCGTTGTGCCCCATATCGTGGTAGGCGTGTGAAACTGAGTCTGGCAGAACGATGATGTTGTTTTAAAACAAGATGTCTATGGATTTTTCATTCCTGCGGCAAGTTGCGGCCACTTGGCACGACACAAAATCATATCGCCGTTTAGATAGTGTATATCCCGTTCAAAGTCTAATTTTCACACAACTTGTCATTTTCTTGAGGCAATTTATCCCATGTGATGAACTTTATCATTGGTCTCAATTTTGGATCTTCCAATTTGCAATTGACAGAAATTATTTTCCGGATTTGATAATTCTATTATTGACTCCACGAAAATGTCTTGTGCTCTCGTGCTGGATTGGACTCTATTTCTGGTTGACTCTCGTTTTTACTTTTATTTTGGTCAATCACTGTCTCCTTCGCAATGGCGCTGATGAACGCTCTCGGTTTTCTGAGGTGGCTTCCACCTGAGCAATATTCTTGAATAGCTTGAATATATCGGCCTTCTTACTGGTTCGTCGATCGGTCTACGTTGACATGACAATCCGATACCGCATTGTGAACAGCATTCAGATCTAGAATCTAAAACATCCGCGGTTTTTGCTGATTGGCGCTTCGGTGACGTACATCTTGGTTTTTGAACTTTATGGAAACATAGTGCGTCTTTCCGGTAGGTACGGCATATGGTCCTTATCGTCTTGATCGCTGTCCATGGACAATCCTTCTTCACTGTCTTCTGCGTCCTGCGTGAAAAATTCAACATCGCGGTTGCAAAACACCAACGTTGGTACGAATCTTTCCACCGTACACCCGGGGGAAAGACTCTCCCCCCCCCTTTTTACCAAGAGGATTGTGACTGCAGATCAGGAATTTTATACTGGGTTTCGCTAGCTTTTTAGTGAATCCAAGTTTAAATATGTAATATTTCATACAATAAATAAGCAGCAAAACGATGTTCTCAGAAATCAGGTAGATAATATGGAAACTGGAAAGAGCAAACAGAACGCTGGTTACACCACTCAGATGGTTCACAAAACCCCCTGGGCTACCAGCCCATCCCAATGCAATTTCCAGTAAGACAAACCCTTAGTCCTTCCTCTCACCCTCGCGTGTGGCGCATGGAGTCAACTGGGCCACCCCTGTCGAGCACTCCCCTAGAAGTATGCTCCAACAATATCAGATGAACGCTACCACTCAACGAGCAAAGCTCTCACAAGCTACACTCATACACATCTAGGAAATATATGCTAGTTACGTCACAAGTTACAGGTTATCTTAGATGCTCGACAAGGGTGCCACTTCCACCAGCACAAGAGGTAGAGTGCCCAGACTTCTGTAGCGATACCTGACGTACCTGGCAACTTCCCCTAGCAGCTGGCAGCTGGGTTAGCTGCAAGGCTATCAGCTAGCAGCAGTGCCTGGCCTGCTCGCAGGAGTAGTAACGATAGTTGGCTCAGTGGGGCCCCATGATCGTGACAACGGTCTTCGTCGGACTCCATGCAGTCGCGAATCGGGACGTATTTCGGTGTAATGGTGCAAGCAAACGTTCCGCCCGTACGTTCACGTTCTTCTGCACTTGGTTGAAGAGATTTTTCGTAGGGACCACGACTAAGACAGTTGGCCACGACATTAAGTTTACCAGGAGCGTGTTCGAAGCTTTGTTCTTGGACCGTGTCCAAATATATTCACCAACGGAAAAGTCTGCTGTGGCGACTTTTCTTCAAATCTTTTATCCAAGGCAGGAATCTGTACGGACTGTCACTTTTCGACACACGAAGTAGTGTTTGCATGCCATTATTCCAACCAGCACTGCTAGCGCGTCCAAATGTTTTGGAGATCATCTTCTTTCGGAATCTCTCTACGCATGTCCTCCACATGCGATCAAAACTTTGGCCTTTTGTCCATCGGGTTAAGTTTGAACTTGAGTTAAGACGTGGGATATTGCAGATTGGCTTGCATCCGTAGTCAAATCAAATTGGCCGCCATTTTCTGATTTGTCCAGATACGACAAGGTTGGTATATTTCTTAGCACGCTGCGTACCTCTAAGAATGCGTCGTTGTGCGTTTGTTCCCACTTTAACGAACTTGAACTTCATTCTATAATAGTTCTTGAAGATATCTGACCACATTTGCAGAAGCCCATCAGAAATTTTCTGTAGTAGCTAAAGGCTTCTATCGCACTTTTGTGTTGCTTTTCTTTCCGGAATTGGTATGTTAAGCGAGGCTGTTTGTCGGCTTTTGGTCTCACGCCTGTCTTCGAAAGCCTATGCCCTACGAACTCTGCTGACGTTTGGAAGAATTTTGACTTTTGGGCCCCGATCTTGAAATTAGCCCTACGAACTATGCTGATCAATGTCCGGTGTGAACAAATTGAGTTCGAAATCTAAAGCCTCACCCCGTAGTTTGCAGAGAATCGGTCCTGAGCTTACCAAGCCAAAAAGCCGTTCGACACGATTGGTATTTGCTGCGTGTAGAAGTAAAAGCCATATAATGACGAGTATCCGAATCTAAAATTGTTTGATCGTACTCTGCCGTTAGGTCTATCGATTAGTAATATTTATTGCACTGTCGACGTTGTCGGTGATTTCTGAAATTGCTTGCAAATCGTATTGCGCAAGTCGAAAACTAAGCGCTTTTGCCTGGACTGCCTTATCCACGAAAAAACAAGGAAAGCTAAAATTGCTCGTTGTCCTTTCGATGAATCCTCATTTGAATAGTTCGTTGATTTGTCTTTCTGTCTCAGTGCGGTCGACTGTACTTTGAGCACTCGTGCTCTGAATGGTTTCATTCTTTCGTTTGATTCTTTTAGCCTTAGCTTCAAGGAACCTAAGACACATCCGGTAAATTGTGACTTTTGCGTTGCAAAGACGTCATTGTATTCCTTCACTAAAGATTTGAACTTATCTCTGTCATTATCTGATATTTGTGCGCTTTCAAGTTTCAAACCCAAGTACCCAAACCCCCTCAAGTGTGCGATTATGAAGCGGATCGCTGTTTGCGGCTTCGGTTGAAACGCTTGAATCGTGTGACACATAATTTAGAGCATTTCTCTCTTGACATGCATCAATGTCTGCGCTTCTTTGGTCCAGTACCGCATTTTCTTCGTCTTCTCTCGATACTTTTGCTAACGAATTAGCATTTCGTGACTACGTGCGCCTTCAAGCGGCACGGACTATGTATTCTGTATCTGCCCTGCCTCTGCGACAGTTTTCTTGATCGAATATCTTTGACCGGCAGGTAGCCTAAAATTTTAAGCGCAGTCGTCTCGTAGTTGTCATCATTGTTGACCATAGTGTCGCGATCACTAAGTTCAAACGCATTCTGAACATCTGTACTGATTTGATCGTTAGTCGCTGAAGTTGCCATATCATTTACGCCAGTTGAACAGTTGAAGATGCGGAAGTATACGTCTCGAAATTATACGAAATTATTGACTTTAGAGCAGTGTCCGTGTTTTCAAGTGAACTGAAAGAATCGGAAGTTGCAAGTGTATTCCCGGCACTTGCCGGTATTTTAGAATTGTTGGCATATGTACGAATTGCATAACCGATGGGCGTGTTTCTTCGCCACCGTGTGCCGCAGTCTGAATTGTTGCGAGAGACGGCACACAGCATTCCATTATGTCGTTTCGCAATTGTATTCACTATTATTCCGGAGGGTTGATTAGGTAGGGATGAGAATTTGATGAAAACCTTTTTCTTGGCAGCGTTTGCCTTCAGGTAGGCATTTTGATGCTTTTCGGCGGTATGTAGGAATCGCATTTCACGACAGCGAGGCTGAGGCAGTCTTTCCCTGGAATGAATGGTATTTTGATTCCTTTCATTTTTGCAACTCCCCGATCGTTGAGAATGTTGACGCAATTTTTGCGTATAAATTGTAGACCGAGGATCACGTTGTGGGATAGATTCTGGACGCAGTGCACTCATTCGTACAGTGTAATCGGTCCGATTTGCAGCTGCATTCTCGTCTTTAAATTGATTGATACAGATTGAGAATTTGCCACTATCACCCGCTTTATGTCTTCAGTTTGCAGAGGATATTGGCGTAGGCCTCATTTTTGAGCATACGCAAGTGCCATTACCGAAATGTGACATCCTGTATCCAGTAGATCGTTGCTAAACACGGTTCCAATTTTGTCCATTAACAATTTTGACAGGCACCATGCTTGTCTCATCTACGACTTCTAAATTTTCAGCGACTAAATAATTTTCATCGTCAGTATTGTTCAGAGAATTCGTATCTTGGTGTAGGGCCATTTGTACCCTAGTAGTCCATAGTCCATGTAGTATATCTAAAATTAGCCAACCTCCTATTTATCGTGTATTCTGTTAACCTCCGTGTTTTCATACAGATTTACACGCTTCCGCCCTGTTCAGGACTGCTGGAGCTGGGGTTTTAAGGCCGGATGCCCTTCCTGACGCCAACCAAATAAATAATTATCTGGCATACGTGGTTTGCAGCTAGCGACAGCGGTGTGTTTAACAGCCTTGCTGAAGGGCATGTAACGCCATGGTTTCATAGTTGCCGGACACCGGCACGGAGACTTGAACCCTGATCCTCTGGACTCTACGCCCGACGCCTTAACCACTACACCACAGCGCCTAGTTACAGGATAGTTATATCAAATTTTAAATATTTAATGAAAGATTTCTTCACGTCATCATTGGAACTTTGACTCTATTATGTCACTATAATTTGATTAAACTGTTGTTAAACCTTACTTACTGGGATTAGACTACCTATAATGGATCTGTATTCCAATATTATTTGATTATGCATCTTTCTATCAAAATTTGGGATATTCTTTAGCTAATAGTTGTTCTCATCTGTACATGCAATATTATTTGTCATTTCTCCATGTACTTCTGTATGCTTGCCTGTTGCTGCGTGTTTGTTTGTGTGATTGTTGATTCTACACTTCGTTTGTGAATAAAAGATATATTATTGGATGCTTTACCGTAGATTTACCAGAACATCCATACATTAAGGCCCGATGACGACTGCGCGCAGGTAAGACCCAGTCGCAAGTGGCGACCCGCTGGGTCCTTCAGAAGGACTTCGTGTCCGCCGTCATTATCGGCGTGAAGACCATCGCGCAGCTCGAGGACAGCATGGGCGCGGGGGCGGGGTGGAAGATCACCGAAGAACAGGCAAGCTGAGCCACGTTGCGACCTTATTGCACATTACAGGACTAGGCTGTGGGCTATGTTGAGTAGGCGCGCTCCTGTGGTCTCGCGTGCGAGAAAATGCGTGTTCAAAACACGATGCGTTCTTTTTCCACTTGTGGTGTTAAAAAACATTTATCTATAATACTTTTATCACTTTATCTACGCTTTCCGTTGCTTCTTCTATCATCTTCTCAACGTAGGTTACAGAAAAAACAATAATGAAGATAGCAATCATCCTTGTCTCACCCCTCTTCCTATTATTCCCGGTCCTGAGTACTCGTTACTTATTTTGACCAGCGCTTTTTGATCTGTATAGCCTACAACTCTCGTAGAATTCTCCAGTCCCTTCAATTCTACCCCTGTACTTTTAAATGTATTCATCATTCTTACCCACTTAACTCCATAAAGTGCTTCATCGAAATTTTTAAAGCAATCATACACGTCATTGGGTAATTCGAAGCTCTTTTCACACAACGGCCTCGTTACCCCAATCACCCCTTCGTACCCAATAGGCTGCTCATGCACTTTCTGAAGCCAAACTGTGTTTTACTTACACGTGTGCATCTACTTATTACTTTAAGACGTCATGACTCTAGCCTGTCTTGCTCATCACTACCTAGACAATAAAATGTGCACTTAGCCCATCGATTTAAGTATGATCAGAAGGCAACAGTCGTAGGCTATAGGATCTGATGATTAGGCGAAGCGTTGCGGCCGAGTGGTGTAAGTCATGGACTTCGAATGGAGAGTGTGGCATAGAGTCGGTTCGATTCCCGGCCGCGGCAAACGATTTCCAGTCATTTTGTGCACCCTTGGCAAAGGTGCTTAATTTTGTCAGCCCTGCGAATAATCATCCAATAGGGTGTAGTAGAGAAGTTGAAGTTGAAGAATTATCCATTGGATCTTTGACAGTTGTTGTATGGATCACTGCATTTCACACAAATTCAATTTAAGCTTAACATACGCTTGGTCAAAACTGTCAAGGCTAAAATTGACGGTGTCACGATGACGCAAATAATATTATATTAGAATTATTTCAAATTTATAAATATAATAATAATAAATATAATAATATAAAATGACAAAGTACGGTCGACAATAATAATAAATATAATAATATAAATATATGCTTATTTGTATTGAAATGAAAGAAACTTGAACGAGCGAAGTCACATGCCCTGTTATCTGAGAATGTGTGTGTGGTACAGATGAAGCAGCTGGATGGGCTGTCGTTCACCCCATCCCTCACCTATCCCTACTCGTTCATACAGCGATTCAACGCCAACAGAATCAGGCCTTAAGCATGTCGCTCAGTGACTGAGCCTCTGATCCTAGATCTAACGTTGATCCTCTGATCTAGATTCCCATGATCTAACGTTGTGCCTCTGATTCATACATCTAACGATCTGATTCAATAGGCCGGGTAGACATAGCAAACAATAGTTTTCGCCAAGAAAAACAGCGTCTCAAACCGACATCATTTCTTTAACTGGTACATCGCAGAGAAAACGTCTCTGCGACGCTATAAAGATTTTTCAATGCCGTTTAATGCAGTAAATGTAACGAATATAGCGTTGCTGTGGGTGTTTAACCAGAAAGAATATATCAGATCTATAAGGCAACAGTTCCGATATATGGGTGGAAGAGTGAAGGACCCTGACTCTTATTTTGAAAGTTCGCCAGCTCCAGCTTACTACATAGAGCCCTATGTAGCAAGCTGGAACTGAACTTTTGAATGTTCCACTACGTAATCGCTGGCGTTTTGAGATTTGACTGTTAATAACATTCGTCGACTTTAAAACAGGCTTATTCCGTTTTATAGGGCTTATTCCTGAACCGGGTGGACGTGACTTCATCATTGCAATTATAATTGACTAGCTTTAACTAGTAATAGAACATAGTACTAGAACATAGTACTAGTTGGTGAAAAAATTATATACTAGTAGTATCATATTTTAATAGTAATAGTTTAATTGCTTACTTGTCGCTTAAATATTGTTGAGTTAAATTATTAGTTTACAGTAGCTTAAAAGGTTTCGTCCGAAATAATTGCGGCATATGGCCATTCAGTGTAGTGAGACCTTGATCACGCGCCCTGATTAGTCACTACGATCTAGAATCAAAATCTCTGCTCGCCATTAGGCAACCTTAATACAGGGTGTAAGTATTGTGTTGGGCCTACTGTGTGAATACTATTGCATGCGTGTTTATTATATATACCAGTAGTCTAGATTCATTTCCTCTCTGAAATTTTTGCTGCACTTAATTTTGGCGTTTTTAAGCACTGCCCATATGAAATAGAGCTATAGAACTTGCGGCTTATTTCGAGCACGTAATTTTTGCGTGTTTAACCAATTCGCGAATTCGTCACAATGAGGCCCACGGGCACTGGGTAATTTCATGTTTTAGAGTCAGTGGCTGAGAAAATGTACTTGAAAATCAATCCAAGCTCAAACCATAAATTTTGGATATGTGTTTCATTGCATAACTTGTTTGTAAAAATAATTTAGTTGAGCTATAAGCTTACTTAATGTAGGGGCTATGCTTTACTAGAAAGTCGAGTTGTTGAATTTGCTCTTAGCTAGATTTTTGCAGTGAACGGCATTCGCCTCTTAGGCGAATGCCGTTAACCATTAACTTCAGGCGGTGCTGGATTCAATGAGCATACCATTCCGACATACACAGGGTAAGTCATAAAAATGCGTGCCCCTAGCGATATCAACACCACGCGCTCGAACAGCTGCACGCTGATCTAATTGGCTACGACATCGAGGTGCCCGTCGTGACCGAGACGCACTGCAAGAAGAAACATCTGGAGGCATCAGAAACATCACGTTAGCGACTACAACACCATTCTGCGCGATCATGAGGGCAGGCGGGCGGGGGGCGTCGCAGTGTATGTTCGCGATACGTTCCGAGCCACCGAGTGCGCAACAGCAAGGGATACTATTGAATTGGAGCTACTGTAGGTCATGGTTAAGCTCCCGGGGCGCGTGGCGTTCGTCGGGGCTATTCACCATCCTCCAAAACCAATCTATGATTCTAAATAATAATAATAATAATAATAATACTGGGGTTATAGTCCGTTTCGACGTCGAAAGACGCCATCGGGGACCTCCCCTTGTCATGGGCACTATGCAGATGTCATTTAGGAAATCCAGATGAGGAGGATAGGAGAAGGTGGAGCAAAGGCAGGGTCAGTAATACCATTTATCGAGAGAAATTAGAGAATAAAAGAGATATTAGAGAAAAAAAGTACATTTACGGGGGGGAAAAGATACGTTTTCAGACCGGAAAGGAACAAAGGGAGGCTTGAGCAGGAGTGCAGTGGGAGGGGGACTGAGTTCCAAAATGTAGGTGCAGCAAAACTGATTGAGCGACGGCCATTCGCAGAACGAATGTCAGGTATGGTAAGGAGATGCTTGTCAGTGGATCTTAGGTTTCTGGACGGGATGTACGGGGTGAGAAGTTCAAATGGGTATGAGGGTTAATGATTATGAAGCGTTTTGTAAGTTATGGATGCAATTTTGAATTGAATACGCTGCTGGATAGGAAGCCAGTGTAGTTTCTGAAGAGTGTGATGTGATGATGCCGTCTGACAGAGGGAATGACGACACGGGTTAAAGAGTTATGAACTTTTTGAAGGCGATCCAAGGATGTGGCTGGAAACCCGAAGTACAGCGAATTGGAGTAGTCTAATTTTGAGGAGACTAACGAGTTAGCTAGAATAATAGTTGAATATGAATCAAAGGAAGATCTCACTTGTCGTATCTGGCAAATGTGGTAACACGAGGTTTTGCAGATGGTGGAAATGTGTTTCTTGAAAGAGAGGTCTTTATCGAAGATTACACCGAGATTTCGAGTGCAGTCACTGAGAGTTAAAGCGGTACGTTGGAATAGAATAGAGGATGCAGTTAGTTCGGCACGTTGCTGAGGGGTTCCAATTACAAGATATTCCGTTCTAGCAGGATTGACTTGAAGGCCATTAGCAATGAACCAAGAATGAACGGAGTCTAGCATGGAAGAAAAGAAAGACAAGGCTGAGTCTGAGCTATGAAAAGAAAGGTACAGTTGGGCATCGTCAGCTAAAAAATGGTATGAAATAGGAGTATATAGGAGTATATAGGAGTAGCAGAGAAGAAGTAGCTGAAGGGATGGTATATAGAGTAGAGGGGAGGCCCCAAGACAGATCCCTGTGAGACACCAGTTTACATTTGTGAAGAAAGGGTGGAGTGAGAAGCAATACATACAGATTGATCTGTCAGTTAAGTAAGAAATAAGACGAGAGCATATCCAGTGATACCAAAAGTTTAGGAAAGTCGTGTGAGCAGGATGCTGTAGTCTATTGTGTCGAAGGCGGAAGAGGTCAAGAACAAAATCATTGTTGAGTCGAAAACTTGTCGAAGAAATATCTGCTAAAGACCAAAGCGAGCTGAAAATCCTTGCTGGCAATCTAAATCAGCTAAATGGCGACACTGTGGCCAGTCGCACAGGTCTGACGCCGCTGGTTGAGACACCCACCCGAGGAGACAACATTCTTGACACGATGCTTGTCAATGAGCATCCCTGGCGTCAAGGTTGTCACATCCGCTGTCAAGACTGATAACCAGGCTATCATCGCAGCAGTCGATTGAACTGTCACCAGCCTCAAGAAGCGTCCCGTCAAGAAGGTGTGCAGGAAACGTTCACCAGCACAGCACGCACGACTATTAAGCAGCATGGCGAAGGTTGATGAAGCACACATCGTCTCTATTGATAACACTCAACAGGCATGGAGGGAATCTTCTACAAACAAGCGCTGGATCGACTTAATCGGTTCAACCCTGAGCGGACAGTCACGATTAGATCTAATGAAGCAACGTTCATCACGCCGGAGATCAAGTACATGCGCCGCCAAAACAGCTTGCCCTTCTTTAGTCGCCTTTTAACGACTCTCCAGGGGAGCCCTGGACCTGGGCTGCAAGCCAATTCTTTGTTTCCCGGCATGCAGGGGTACACGCAGGTAGATGCCAGGATCTAATTTTATGAGTTTTATCTTGGACAGATGCAGGGTTTTCATTTACTGGCGTCGAGTTCTTGGGCGTACTAATAACCGTACATAATACAGCGAAGATGAAACCCTTGAAATCTTACCTTTCACAAGTGCTTTGTCGTAACGTTACAATAGTGTTATGATTTTCACATTTTCTAGCTTCATAGCCTCCGTGGCACCACGTCCAGTTAACGGAAGCCCTTGCCAGACGCGTATTAAGTCCGAAATATTCAGCGTCAACGACAAATCATGACAGATATTGCAGCCCGGTTTATTTTTCGAGTCATTTGAACGTCTGATATAGTAATAATAATAATTGTTATTATTATCCAAAAACAAATATGGAGTAAGAGTTCGGGTAGAATATAAAGTCAATTAGCGCAAGAATACAATTCGAAATCAAACCCACTGGATCCATAATTTGTGTTTGATTGTGTAAAAATGGTCGATTGCTTTATTTGGAAACAGATGACTAAAATTTGACTAATTTGTAACTACACCGTGTCCCGATGAAAATGACCACACTTTAAACTTGTTAAACTCGGTCAAAGTTATCATATTGATCTGAAACTTTATGCACAACATATCAACCATATGCCATATATAGCCACGTAGCCATATCAACATCAACTTGATTTTGTGATAAAACAGAGGCCACTTTACAAGCAGACGAGTCGTCGGCTGATTAGCGTCACGCAGGGCAGTATGATAAACACGCTCCACCTGTCGAGATGAAGACTCTGCACTCCATATCTGAGGGTCACGCGGATAGACCCATGTCTTCTATCACGTGTACGCAAAGAAGGAGGAGGCTATGAGCATCAGCTATGACTAATTTTTGGATTTCTTGTTCGTAATTTGACAGTCGGCACACAATAGACACCAAATAACGTTAAAACTTTTTTCAGTACTTCTTCAAACAGCCATAATTTTGTCAATATTGCTCAAATTTCTCTCTAAATTTCAAAGGTTTTTTGTAGTGTTGTTGTGTATAGGGATTCAGACCAATCTGATAACTTTTGACCGAGTTGTGACAACTTAAAAGTGTGGCCATTTTCATCGAGACACGGTGTATATTGGTATTCTGGTATTTAAGAAAGAAAAATTCTGGCAGGCCATGCTGCTCTACCGGCTATAACGAAGGCTTTCGTTAACATTTATGGCTGCGTTCAGCCGCCAAGGCACAGGCGTTTTGTAATCTTACAGCGCCAAGGTTTGGATTTTCGGCGTCGCAGCATGGGCTGCGCTTGTATTGGGGGGCAAAACATGCTATGCGTGTACTGCTACTACAGCGACGCGGAAACCCTTGAAATCTGTCGCCTGCAGATCCAAGGGGTACGATTTTCGAGCTTATCGAGACGCTGGGGGTACGATTTTTTGCATCAGTGCAAAATGTTCTGGCGGCATGGACCCCTTGACGCAGGAATGGGAGCTGAACTGGCAAAATCCGACTGAATCCCCAGAACTGAAAATTCCGAGATCCTATCATCAAAAGATAAACTTAAATTTTGACTTCTGATCTGAATGTCTACTTTTTTTGCTAATGGTGCGTAGCGGGATATTCGGTACGAAGCGCTTTCAACGGAATTAGGTTAACTACTTATTAAAGTTTATAAGTGCAAAAGTTGCAAAACGATGCACAATGGAGAAAATTAGTTATTGACGTTTTTGTGCACTAACATGAAATGTATTTTAGGTGAAATTTTTATTGTGAGTACAAAATTCAGATAACGTTAGGCTTAGTTGTTCGGTTTTTTTTTTTGTGATAATCTATGAAGGTCGCATCCTCCGAATAACCTAGAAAATGTGGTGTGCCGTCCACATTTCTCGATGCTGCAGGGGTGCACCACCCCTGATCTCCATAGCATCATGTCCTATTGACTAGATGCGCTCTATACAGTATCATGTTGGTTCATCATTAAAATGTAGGCTATTTAGTGAGTCAGAGTCAGTAGAAGCAGCCTTTTGTAGGCTACTACTATACTGGGCTGCTCGGTGTACAATTGACGTTTTGGATGCTGGAAATAGCTGCTGTACTACAGATAATTAGGTGTATAGAGATCGAGATACGGTTGGCGGGGGGATGAGACCCCATTACCTAATTGTTTTCTTGTTCGACCCCCATGTTACCGCTTGTACTATGGGCAAGGTGGATCCAGAAGAGGTTCCCATTCTTGCTTCAATTTGAGATTGCGCTTACCGTGCTAGCTGAGTCACCTCGCGCTGTACTTGACGAATACGAAGTAGGCTCCTTGGTGACTGGCCCTTGTCAATTTGCAACAGGTTGTTCGACATCACCGTCATTTTAAAGTGATCGAGCGCTATCTTATTGCGTGGTGATCAAACCCATCTGTCGTGACTCATGAATTTCATGTTGGACAGCCCCAATCTGCTGGGCCCATTAATTGCTACATTTAAATGTTGTCGTGCACGAGCTCCTTCAGCTATACAACCAGCCATCAATCACCAAACAGGTTGAATGAAACTGCAACCGTAAGATTGCGCAATGTTGCTGCTCAGCGGCATGAGAATGTAATTATTTTAAACGAGAATACACATTCAACTGCTAATCAAATGGACACTGTCTTCTGTATGGCTTTCTTACTTAGCTTTGAGACGCTATATGTTTGGTTTTTTTCAGGGCGCATTTGCATTATCTACTAAACAGCAGGGTGAACTGTATGAGAAGTAGTTCTCTCAATAAAACCGCATTTATGCAATTCGTCAATTTGTCTTTCTGTTTCTGCCCTATCTGCGCTAGACTGAGGGTAAATTCTAGTTCTGAGAGGTTGGACGATTTCTTGTTTGGGCCTAAATTTTAACATTCCTAATGCGCATCCGGAAAGTTCTGAATTGTCGAGTGGGAACACGTCTGAATAATTTCTCTTAACGTTATGAATTGTTCGCCTTCTGTTTCTGATATTATGCACTTGTTTACGTCTAACCCTAGATCGTCTATCGTCCGTTTTTTTTCCAGTAACACCGGGTTCGGACGGCGGATTTTTACATCCCGGAATTCCTTCAGTCGGTCCTTCGGGCACCGCTGTATCCTGTGTTTTGCCTTGACCATCTTGTCGCAACCGATCTGCTGCGACTGACGTCGCTGCATTCGGTCTACCTGGTCGACTTTCGTTGACCGGTAAGATGTCGTGGCATGAGCAATTAGATGTAGCAGCGCCTTGTTTGGCGGCTTCTTGTTCATTGTGATCATTGTTCATTGCTATTTCTGTGACACTTGTTCTTCCTGTTTTCATATCACTATTTTGTTTAACGGTGTTATTCGAACGAACGGCGTAGCCGATGGGCATATTTCGGTTCAATCTTAAATATTGATCAGTATTTTTTCGCGCCCTATCACAAAATACATCGTTTCTCAAAGTTAGTATTGGGGATATCGACACCGGCACGGGAGAGGGACTACACAAAATGGCACGCTTTTCTTGTGAACTCTTGGGTTAAAGATTATGGCTACTGACATCAAAGGCGGGATAACAGTATTTTTCTGAACCATCGCAACGCTCAAATAATCTTTGATGGACACAAAGGGAATTTTGATTCCTTTCATTTGCACCATTATTTGAGCGTTTAGCACGTTAACTCCGTTTTTTCACATAAATTGTAACATTATGAAAAAGATTTTGACACAGAAAGCCCATTCAAAAATTGTAACCCCGCCAACTTGAATTTTCAATCGCACCTTGGATTCTATGGAACAACTTTGTGAATCACACTATTATGTGGTTGGGTTCCCCCCTTTGGAGTTTGTGATATTTCAACTCTTTTGTTTGGCAAATTGGGAGCTACCATTGACAAATGGCTTCCTGTGTTTAACAATACATTGCTAAAAATGTTTGAAACTTGACCGTTGAAAATTTGGACCCGAATCATGCTGGTAGCGTCGGTTGTGATGATTATATTTTCATTGTCTATGTTATTTTCATTTTGTCCATTCATGCAATGTTCATCTATCACTGAAACATTTATAAAATGTGCTTGGGCCGCTTTTCCCCGAACCGATGCTCAACTATGAGCGGTGCCCTTCGGCCTGGGCCTCTTCAAAATTGTGCTACGCTCCGACAAAACGAACTCCAAAGATTCGGCTTACCGCAATTGCGGCATGTAGAACCTCTGGCTGGGCAATGTCCGCGAGCGTGTTATCGCCCGCAGTTTGGGCAAGCCCTTTGGGGTTGCATGTCTCCTGTAAAATTCGGCGCTTGAGGGGAAAGTTGTTGTTATATGCCCCGTTTGAATTACCCCTAATATAGGATTGCTGGGGTCGGGACATTGTATGAACTAGGGTGAGGGGCATGCGAAACGTATCCCTTAAACGCACCTTGTGTGCCCTTCGACGACCTTGCAGACCCCGTTGATTATTCATTTGACATTTATACCTCTCTTGGCATGGCCCGTAGCCATAGTAAAATATTTATTCTATATTACACTTCTAAATAAAATTCAGTTTTCACGTACTGCCCCGCACTTGCCTCCAAGTACACTTCCTTTTTCAGTTCGTCACTTTCGTTCTTCTGTGTAATGCCACATGGCCTTTTATTTGGTGCCAAAATTTTTAAGCCAAATTAATCCTCGGCGTTTCTATTCATATTCCTCCATCTCAGAATAAAAGAATACTAACAGACGGACCTGGCTGTTGCAGGTCGTCTATTATTCGCGGAAACGTAAAACCCTTTCATTGCTGGCCCTCCATTCTTTCCTCGATGATATCTCTCAATAAACCCTCTCCTTTAGTTACAGGTTCATTGTTCAATGGACTTCTTACTGCGCTTTGCGCTCTCCTGCAATTTAACTATCCATTCAATCAACGAATTTTAAGAATGCTCCTTCACTTGTTTTCGTTCATGGACGCAATATATATGCTGGGCCCCCCTTGATACTCTGGTGTAACTCCAGGATTGCCCTCAAGCCCCTCAGAGCAGAGCGAGGACTCACACTGACGAGGTCGACGAGGTCCTTGCGATTCAGACACAGCAAATGCTGCTTGGTTCGCACCAGTGTGACCAGAGTTCCCTTGTAGAGTGCCAAAATCTCTCCGTCTGAGCCGCGGGACATTGCCGTCATGTGACTGGCCGACGTCGAATTAGAACTAGGCACTGATTGACCGCGCAACAGCTGCGAGTGTGACCAGACAAACGCTCATTCAACAAATAAAATCATTTGCGCTCAAGAAATATTACTTTTCCTGAACTAAACTGAAATTTGTCGGTCTTCGTGCTCTATGAATGTAGCTATTATATACTGTCGTCAAAGTTGCCGAAAGACAGTATCTTTTCAATGAGACTTGAAATATTTCTAACGGTCGAACATAATCTTTGAATGAAATTGCTCTTATAATCAATAATGCAGCAATCAATAACGATAGTTTACATCACAGTGCGGCCACCACTTGCGGTAGAGGAAACAAACGCGTCGTCAGTTGGAAAAGAAAGCGATCAAAATCACCAAGTAATATTCCACATGCGGTATATAGCTACGATCAATTACTCGATCAGTAAACTTAATTCAAGTACGCGCGTCCATATAGAAATGACTTTAGTCATGCGAAACGATCATCCCCAGAGGGCGCTACACCGCTACCAGTGTTCCAATCATTTTTCTCTCAACAAGACGCGTGTCTTCGGATCTGAACTCAGTCTAGCGCTGATTGGCCAGAGATGTCCATTATCCGCTGAAGTCAACAGAATTATTAGAGTGGCACTTCATAAGCAACTTCTCCCCGAGTTGATGAACACCTCTGGGCCAGCGCTCACGCATCAAACGATGAACTGCAGGTTGCAATCACACGCCGCTAACGAGAAGATCGGTTTATCAGAACTAACAACGCTGTTAGCGCCCTGTTGACTTGATGGCTCACGGATCAGTGGACCTGCTGGCTATTGGACCGTTCTGTGGAATGGATGCCAATTACTGCTTGCGTCAATCCGCAGGCTGTGATTGAATGTACGCGTGCAAGGAAGGATTCTTACCTGTACGGAGGCGAGATGAACGGAGATAATACTGAATTGAACAATAATTGAAAATACAATAATTGAAAAGCGAAGCACTGCTGAAAGCAAGGATGAATAAAATAAAATAAAAAAATTAAATAAATGCCTGATTCGGGAACAGGACTGAACTGCTGATAATATTGTAAATTGACTTTTTGTGATGTAGTATAACATTGTACTTGTGCATTTGTAATTGGCTGCGGCATGTCTGCCAGGGAATCAATAAACGACTATATATTTATATAGCTATTATATA
>JAQIWG010003128.1:0-18562 GCA_034695025.1 Chamaedrilus cognettii
CATTTAAGGCTCTGTGTGCTACTTAGTTTTTACTTTTTCTCTCTCTCTACTTTGACAGGCTACAAATATTCATGTGTACTTTTGTAGTTGTATGTTTTGCTTTACATTGTGCGTATGTATTATTTATATTGCGCTTCGTTTAGGCCCACTAGGTTGCACATCGATTTACTATGTTCTGTAGTGGTAGGACATACATGTATATTATCATTTTGTACTCGGTCTCTAGACGAATACATCTTTTATAATATCATTCATCAACAGTGATAATGCTGTTATTAAGCCTACATTTTTTGATTTTTAGTAGCTTTTAATAATTGTTACTAATGATTTTATTGCCACAAATTTTCATTCGGATTTATGCTACAGCAATCAAAGTTCATGCAGTATGACTATATGGCTGCTCCTCTGCAGTCAGCGATAGTTGAGACGGTCCCTTGGATTAGCCAATGAATGTCAAATAAGGAAACAGGAATAAGGATGTCTCTTGATATACGTAAGTTTTCGTTCTTTCTTGTTTTCCCTCAGGCCATAAACTAGTTCTATCAATAAACATCGTTGATTTTATTATACCATTTCTCAAAATAACACTGTGGAATATGATATGAAATAATTAATACGAAATAATTAAAGCTAAAATTATTGAATATTTACTAAGGTATAATTTTTGAGTTTACTGACATAAATTTAAAACATTCTGGTCAGGGACGCCGGAACAGGGGGGCAATTGCCCCCCTGCCCTTTCAAGTTTTACATGAAGTGTGCTTTTTATACACGATTTGTGCCCTTTAAAGGCCAGTGCCCCCCCTGCCCGTGGGACCTTCCGGCATTCCTGATTCTGGTCACTGAGCTTCTGTTGTAAAGATTACAAACAAATTACAAATGATTATTTCGACCACAGCATTAACGTAAAGACAGTTTGATCGTTGTCATTTTTATGCAAAAATAGAAGGTTGAGGTCAGGCAACCACTCCTTAAAATACATAGAATACATAAATTGAACCTTCTATAAGCCTTCTATCACCATCCATAAGCCCACAGCATGTGACACTTACTCAATTCCACAGAATAGAAAACAAATAAATTAGTTTATTAATTAATACAATAGTTTCTTATCTTTAATCATTACGAAGAATACACAATGGAAGTTAAGATATTACCTAAGTCTACGTTAGCGACAAATGATATACAAATCCAAAACGCAACGCAACGTTCAAATTTTCACGTTCTAAAGAGCGTTACTCTATTTTATCCACTGGCGTGCGAAAATTGAGAACATGACTTCAGAAGGATCATAACACCAATACAGGCAGGCCTGCTATAAAATGTGAAACGCAGATATAGTCTATATACAATTTGCTTCAAAGATTCCTAGTAATTCTACATAACATTCTATGCTGCGATGATACCCACCAGCCAAGTCTGTAACCACTAGTCAAGTGGGTACCCATCACCCAAGTTCGTACCCACTAGTCAAGTGGGTACACACCACCAAAGTGCTCATCCACTATTCAAGTGGCTATCGACTTCTTAAATATATGCTCACACACTAATCAAATTCACGCTCCACTACTATTTTCAGAACTGCATCATTCACAAAGCGCTGCGTGGGTCTCTGTTCATACAGACTTCACTGCAGACTTCAACAGTTTGCAGGTCAACAGTCGAACAACATTACGTCTGGTCAACAGTCAAACTGTTTCAGTGGTCCATTGTCCTACGATAAGTTCCTTTGCTTGATATTCATACGATGCGTTCCAGTGGATCCTGGTCATATGATACGTTTCAATGGTCTGTTGATATACACCCATAGCTCCCCGGGCGAGTCGTCACAGGAGACTAAAGAAAGGGGAGCAATTCCATGCGTGGCCCCCCGCACAGATAGGACTGTAACAGTCTTCGTTACTACACACGGTTCTTAAACTCCCAAAACCACAAACGACATCCGTCGTTATACAACACGTTGCAGTGGTCCACAAATCATACGATACGTTCCAGTGTTCCGCACTCAAACGATACGTTCCAGTCACCCGTCGTCATACAATATGCTGGAGGTTCTGCAAGGCGACGAGCCGCTGGCGCCGCGGCCAGACGCGCTGGAGGCACGCCTGGAAGTGCGCGTCCCACGCCACCTTATTCTTGGCGTACAGGTTCAGGTAGATGCCAACGACGACGATCAAACCCGACCACACGTACCTGCGCCGCGAGAAAATAATGGCCTACATTTGAAACGCGTTACAGTAGAAGTACATGTAGCGAGAGCTACAAAATATATTACACTCCCACGAAGAAGATTAGAGGAAATATATTACACACCCACGAAGCAGATTACAGGAAATATATTACACGCCCACGAAGTAGATAACAGAAAATTTATTACACGCCCACGAGAGGAAATTTATTACAATCCCCAGGAAACATTGATTCTCACAATATTTTTTTTTTTTTCGGTGGCGCAACAGTTTTGATGCAAAAGTCATTAAACAAAGGCATTATAGCGATCTCTCTCATAGTAACTCTTCAGTACTCTCCTGGGCTCCGGTGCAACGCAAAGTAAGCCTTCGGAAGAAAATTGACAAAAATTAGCTAAAGACATGTCAGTCAGATACACTTACTGGAATGTAAAAGGCTTAGCGAAGAGGATGAAGGAAAGCACGATGGTCACCGCCTTTCTACACGTCGTCACTGAAACACAGAAACACAAAACGTTATAGACTGATTTTTCATTGTTGCTTTTTTGTAGTTAGGGACCGTGTGTAGCACACAATGGCTATATACAGTCCGATTCTGTGCAAGAGAGCCGGCACAGAACCGCTCCCCTTTTTCTTTAGTCCACTTTTACGACAAGCCCAGGGAGCTTTGGGCTGCAAGCCAATTCTTTGTTCCCCGGCCTGCAGGGGCAATTATAGACCGAAATCAGCTAGTAGAATTATGTAATAGACCTATCGTCCCGTCCAAAGTAGCCAGTTAAATTTAGATAAAAACCAATATTTTTTCTATGTCTATGGCTTCAATACACAAAAATAATACGCCTCAATACACAAACAAAATACGTTTCAACAACCAAAATAATATAGAACACTTCGATACGCTAATTTAAAACGCTTCAGTACACAAAATTGATATAACATGCTTTAATAAGCAGATTTATGCTTTTATACACAATATAATGTGCTTCAATTGCTAAAAAAATCAAATAAAATACGCTTCAACATGAATATGAAACACCACGCAATAAGCACGGAGCAAAGCAACAATGTAAATCATAAAGAAAACTTATCCTAAAGAGCTTATGCCCATGTCTAACCCTTATACAGTAACATAAGCATTTAATACTAAATATTATGTTTAACTTCTGCAACAAGCACGTAATCGCGCCTACCGGTCACGGCCATCAGTGCGCCATAGATTTTAACCAGATTGAGAACGATGTTGACTCCAAAGTAGCCGGTCAGTGAGAAAACGAACGCGTAAACATATAGAACGGGGTTCTGAAACAAGAGATCAGACAATATACCGCCTGCGAAAATCAATAGCGTAATTTTTATTCGTGGAACGCACGCTTAACAGATATTACCGTACTTTTTAAAATTAAAATCCTTCATTTGTCTAAATGATTCAGAGAAATAGTTAGTTTTAAACAACGAAATGTGTACGAAACTGACAGAAACGATATTATAAAATTTATTATTTACCAGTAAATGGTAAATTGCAGTAATGCGCAAGAAGCTCAAGGGACATATTCACAAAGGCATCCTAACAAACAAAATATGAGACTTAAGAACTTTTTATGCTTGAAAATCCTTATAGCTTATTATTTGAATATCCACACCACCACACACAAACTAAACAATGACGTCATTGCGCTCAAACCACGGATTTGAGATTTAAAACATGAAGCTTAGGGAAAGCATAAGAAAAAACCTGAAATATATGTGAATTATTGTCCTGATTTGACTCACTTTCAAGCAAAATAACAACGCTTCGAAAAGTTGCATAGTCACCACTTGTCCAAACAGTATATACACAAATCCGATGGCGTACGAGTATAAGACCTGAAACGTTGCATCATTCACAGAATTACTGCCCTTTAGAGAATCTACAAAAATTAACAGAATGCTGATATACATATTACGCTATATATAATCAAAGTATGGCACTTTGAATCACAAACTTTCAAAACAACAACATTTATTGTCACTGATATTTTAGTTTCTTCATATTTAATTTTTTTCTTCTTCTTTTGCTTCTGGTGTGCGATGATGTCTTGCTACCCATATGAGGTGAATAAAAAACAGTTAAAATCAACTAACTCCCAAATTCAAAACACCATTATTCAGTTCAATGTATGAACATTGCTTCAGCACTGTACTAGCAAAACTTATTAATAGAGTTGGCAACAAACTATAACCTAGTCCAGCAACCAATAGAATGTATCATAATAGGTACCTACGCGAATAACTCAATTTAATTCTGATTTATATTTCATATATGACATTTGGTACAAAAGAAGTGATTCAGACACGACATCTCAACCAGTATGCATCACTATACCAATCTCACTAAGTACGCACCACTACACCAATTTCACCAAGCACGTACCAGTTAACCCATCTCACCAAGCACGTACCACTTCAGCATTGGAGGCGTGCGTCTCCTTCATCACCTTCTCCTGAACGTTGCCTATAATGGCGTCCGCACAGAGCGCCAGCGAAATGAGCACTACACCTGCAACAAAATCATCCCGAGAGATATAAGCGCTACACCCGCACCCGAATCATCCTGAGTGATTGACAGCAATTATCCATAAAATCGTCCTTTGTGATATACCTCAAGAATTTTTTCAATGTTAGCATAGCAATTAAAAAAAGCTCTAAAAAAATTATTTACAACGCAATGAATGAACAAGTTCCTTGATATTTCACACCTAATCCCTAGTACAGTTTACTGCATCATTGTACTACAAAGTTGATGAAAATCATTGAATATGGCGCCATCTATTAATGCACCACGGGTTAATCAAGTCGATTTAAAACAAAAATTTCATCAATATGTTTGCAGACCAACGAACCGTAAAAGCTGAAGGTGGGTGAGAGGCTGCTATCGGCGAGCGTGAAGAATATCAGACCTCCGCTCATGCACAGGCATGCCGTGATGTCTATCAGGCCAAAGTGCTTACCTACAAAACACAGCGAATGCAACTAGCGCTTTGCATCTCGTTCACCCCAAAGCCTGGTTCCAAGCACATAACACATCGAGAGTTGCATAGGTATTATTTTAAGAGTTTTGTGTCCAATATATATAGTGCGTCTAAGCTAAACTTAACACTAACCTAAACCCAAAAACAACTGATCAAACATATCCTTAATCTAACCATATCCTAACCCTAACCTAATCCTAAAACAACGGAATCACAAAATGATCCCAAAAATAGTTACTGGTCACGGGGCAGTGTTTTGGCAAGCCTACTAGATGCACGCTTAGCAATAGATTGCATTACATCCTAGAAATAACTCACTTTTACGATTTAATACATGCAACACCATCATACTAGTCATACAGCTGGAAACGTCTATACGCGGCGGAATAATGCAGATAATCGCGGAAACTGCAATCTGATAGAAAATCGACTACTAATTAGAACCCTTTGCCAAATATGCAAATAGTACAACGCGTAGGGCCTTTTGTATGCTACGCCATTACACACACACAGCTCTAGGCAATATTATAGTATTTATTGCTACGATATCGCATTACCATCGAAACACAGTTTTCTTGCCTGTTCAATAAAACAGCCAATTTTGTTCATTAATTTACAAACCTATGACGAGGCTTAGGTTAACATTTGATGCCTGTTAGACATCATGGTTTAATGCGCTTCTTCAAAGTTCTTAAAATTCATGATTAGCAACAAATACCTGTCAACTTCCTAAGTATTACACAGATTACCTACTAAAATTTCAATGCGAATCCTAACAGTTTACGCCCTATAGTCATGATGGAATAAGCAAGAGATCTAATCAGCTCTAACAATGAAATGGTTGGCCAAAGCTACTCAGGATGTCATGTAGCCTGTAACAGAATGTCACCTACCCTGTATTTATAAGGATGATGACTAGCCTGTATAAGGAATGGTACCTACCCCGCATTAGATGTCGCCTGCCCTGTATTAGGATGCTGTCTACTATCTATTAGGATGTTGTCTACTGCAAAACAAGAAATTTTCGTGCGCATGTCATTTTGGCTAATATCACAAATCGGCAAAACTTGCAAAAATTACATATGCGACAATAACTCTGCCGAAGCCATTTATAATGGGCAGCCCTCAGGCGAAAATTAACAATTTAGTTAACAACTGCAGTAAAATTTCTCAGAAGCAAAAACGCCATGATAACATGCAGCAAAAATTTCATGTTTTATGGTATGCTGTATCAGAATGCTGCCTTTTCTGTATCAGGATGTCGCCTACCCTGTTTCAGGATGTCGCCTACCCTGTATCAGGATGCCGCCAATGAGGACCGGGATCAGCTTGCAGCACTTGAAGATGACCTGGGTGGGGTAGTTGAGGTAGCCGAGCGACGCGTTGGAAAACCCCATAGTGCTTACAGTGAGCAGCGCGATCAGCAGGTACGTCTTGAGCGAAATTCTAAACGTGCAGCAAAATAGCCAAATAGTCGTTGACGGCTAATGGACATAGTTTTTGATACCTTTATTAACTTTAACACAGAATGGGATCAGAGTAATTATTTCTCATTCGCTTCGTTTTTCTTTTTTGTAGTTTAGTACTAGTGTATATAATCTTTGTGAGAAGCGCAAGGACTTTAATCATACTACGCAAGTGGTTCTGGTTCTGCGCAAGAGCCGGCACAGAACAGCTCGCCCTTCTTTTTAGTCTCTTTGGACTAGCCCAGGGAGCTCTGGGCTGCAAACCAATTCTTCGTTCTCCGGCCTGCAGGGGGCTTCTCATTCACTAATTGAATTTGAAATTTCCACAATAGAGCATACCATATGGAGTTTCACACGAATTGAAGAGATGCAATAATACAGCAACAACATTATTACCCGGCACAGGCCTATTGTTACTGAACAGCAATAATTATCATCATCTGTATTTTCCTTGCTATAGAGTACCTAGGATCCAGAGCAAGCTTCAACCAGTAAAGGTATAAATCGATTCAACACAATTATCACAACACTTGTAAAATGAAGAAATAACGTGCTAACATCACAACGTCCAGGCCCACTCGCAAAATAAACTTAAAAAAATAACCTGTCAATCATGAAAACGGATTTTAGCTCAGGTTCTGATGGTTCCACCCATTAAAATAAATAAAAATAGAAATCGACGTCGGCCTAAATAAACAACCAGACAAATCTGATTGACACTGGAAAGCTTACTTCCTCCGCCGGTCCTCCTTCATCTGCACCTCGATGAAGCCAAAGACGGAGTAGAACGCAAACTGGAGGAGCGTGAGGTGCCAGCCGTACGGACGAAACCCCTCCACCCTGAAGATCAACTCCTGTCAGCAAACATGCGCCAAGAATGCATGTGGTGAACGTGAAGAATATAAACAAAACAAAACATTCGAGCCGGTACAGTGAGCCTACTCCATTGTTAGTAATTACAACAACGTCATGTCGTCATTGCATGCTTGACATACAGTATGATATAATAAGCATGTTTTTTTAGCTAGCGCTACCCGATGGCGCAACGCTTTGAGCGTAGCGAGCTGTTTTTGTTAGATAGCGCTACAAGTAGCGGATGGTAGCGAACGTAGTGGAAGCGAAGGTCGCTACCTTTTGCTACTCTCTCAATAGAGCCTATTATCGCTCAATCGCCCATGTCATTTACAGGTCCTATCCTGTATCAGTTAAGGTTGCTTACGTCATCAATGCATATCTATTAGCGAAGCCATAGCCAGCCAGTAGCGTGACATGTCACGTGGGTGCAACTGACCAATAGTAGGCTCTGTAACATTCATTTTCGCTACTGGTAGCAAATTGTTTTTTAACCTAGCGTTTCACAACGTAGCGCACTTTGGTAGCACTAGTTTAAAAACATACCCACTGAATGTATAGAAAACAACGTAAATTATCAACAATAAATGTTTCACGACGGTGTGTAGTAACGAAAGCTATTGTAGTTAAGTTCAGTGCCTTGGCCTTGGCTTTGCAAAGCAAAGAAACCCTTTCTTTAGTCGCTGTCTTGCCCAGGAAGCTCTGAGCTGCAACTAATTCTTTGCTCCCCAGATTATATAGGGTCAACAATGAATACACGTGATAGAGGTAGTTTTTGTAAAAATGCCTACATACAAATGGCCCTAAAATTTTAACACACACCTCAAGAAAAGTTTTTCAAAAAATAAAACTTAAATCAATTAAGAATCTACCGATAGATCAAGTCTCTTAAAATCACAGAATCAACCTGGAAGTATCCGTAGATCAGATAGAAGAAGAAGACCCCGCCGCAGCACACGCCGAACTGTCCCCACGCCGGCAGCACCCGAAGATCGACTCCCAAGAACCTGAATTCCATGTCGTCATCGCGCCGCTTGGTGCTTCCGTTCTTTGCTTCAACGTCGATGGTTATCGACATGGACTTGCGCGCCCCCGCGCCCCCCGCAACCATGTCCCCCCCGGAGGAACTGCTCGAGTCGGCTTCGCTCTCCGTGCTCTCGACGGCGATGAACATAGGCGAGAGGGGCGGGTTCGCAGCCGTTACCGCGGCCGTCACGGCGGCCAATTCAAACGCAGCAAAAACCTACGGAAGACCGGTGAATGATACCTTACAGGTCTTCATTGCCATGCGCTGTAACGTAGAGGAGGCGCGTGGGTGAAGTTTGTTCAAGAATACACCAGTATCACAAGGTCATGGTGAAAGATGTCAAAGAAAGCGAGTCTCAGTCGACTGAAGTGTGACAGAATACAAAAGATTACAATTTAACCAATGTAATACCATATATAATAACGAAAATAATTAGTCAACCTGGCTGCTGATATAAGTTAACCTTTTTATTCGGAATTCAAGTTAATTTTGTATAACTTGTGTCATACACTCAAGATAAAATAAATCGACAACTATAAAACCAATAGATAAATGACAATCAGTGAAAGAAGCTGATTAATAATTATGTATACATAAACACAATTTTACACTTCTGTCGACTGCTGCAGCTTCAAAATGGGTGTGGTCAACAAATCAGCCTTAGCGTAAAGCAGGTCAATTATAGGTCTATACAACCATTAGAATACAACAGCGTCACGGACAATGTTAAGCTGCACACAGTACGTTTCAAACAGCGCCATTCTAACACAATGTATGCCAGTGAAAGCCTTATTATTGTGAATCCTAGAGAATTGGACACGACGCAAATCAGGGTAACCTTACCTTTATTACGGGTCTAGTAACCGCTGGCGACTTAATTTTTTTACCCCAAAAAATTAGACACGCAAACCAGAAATGGCAAAGAACTTAAACACGGTTGAAAATAAAAACCAGTCACACATACGTAATCTAAGAGAGGCTAAAAAGAGAATCATTAACCTCGATCAAAGGGTTTTCACTGTTCGCCATCGGAACCTAGCTCGCCCACTTCTGACGGCCGCCGCCGACGCCAAACCCTCCTCGCTTCACGTTGACGGCTCAGCAGGGAAAAAAGCGGTGCACCACTTATTTCAATCCCCTGTCATAACATCATAATCGGTAGAATTATTCATCACTTATGGGTTTAAAATTTGAATGCTGTATTAATTTTGAAATGCTTTGATTCATGAGGATTGTTTATGGTTAGATTACAAGACACAAAAATCAAAAATTGACGCTTTTGGAATAATTTCATGTTGGATGCGGGATAAAAAAAGTAGTCGCAAAGTGAGAAGCTGAAATAGATCCTTACAAGCTAAATTGTTTTTCCTAAAGTGGGGAGTCGTGAGGCTCAATGGGTCGTCCTACCACCAGTTCCCCACAACCGGCCGGAACGCGCATATGCAGGCCCTGATCGGTTGCTTTGAAGTGAATGATGAAATCCGATGGAACAGCTTTGTCTTTTAATGTTGACGTAACAGCATCCAGTTGCATTTTTTTCTGTTCTCAAACGTCCTTGACCTCTCGTGGACTTGTCAATTTTAGCAGCGAGCATTTAAAAATTACGTCTAATAACTTCTAATTACTTACCCCTACAAGCCGGGGAACAAGGATTTGACTTACAGCACAGAGCTCCCCGAGCGAGTCGTAGGGGCAACTAAAGAAAGTAGAGTGTTTCTTTGCTGGGCTCTGACGCACCGAACTTACTATCGGACTTTCGCTTGGCTTCTCTGCGTTTAACGTTGGCGTAATGCCATCTAAATCTGGAGTTAGAAGAGCGAGTAAACCAAATAAATACGCATAATAATGACAAGGATTTGTAGCAGCAAATGGGACTTCAAAAAAGGTATAAGAAAGTAATAAGATTCCCTTGCGAACCGTTAACATTGGCAGGCGGCAGGACATTGCGCTCGCAGTAGCCTATCTTGTGAGTTCAGCTGGGACGGTGTGGCTAATTTTAAGGCTAGCGAGTCTTCTGAGAAAGTAATCATGTTGAGGTCAGTTTTCACAGCGGCGACGGTCAGAATACGGCCACGTTTAAATCACAATGCGATGTCAGCTGTGCAGTCTAAGCCTATATTGCGGCGAATCGGCGACATCAAAGTCCACACGCTGCTTAGATCATGCAGCAGCAACGCAGCAACATCAGCAGCCGTTCAGCAAACGCGCTACAGCAAAGCGAGCGAGATAGCGATTTTAGGCGAGCGCTATGTGGTCGACTCCTGCACCAACGTAACCCCGCGGGTGACGAGCAAAATAGGGCGGAAGCTTCACAATCAGCCCGGTCACCCGCTCTGGCTTACTCGCCAGCGCATCCAGAACTACTTCTATTCGGCGTTCGTCAACCACGCGGGCAATCCCCTGTTTGCAGTCTTCGACGACATCAGTCCGGTGGTGACGCCTGTGCAGAACTTTGACAGCTTGCTCGTGCCAACGGATCATCCGAGCCGATCGGCCTCCGACACATACTACATCAACTCAAAGTAGGGGAAAAATATATCTAATTTTTGGTTTAATCGCTTGATTTTGCAAAGATATTTAGCAAATTTAGAATATACTTGTGGATATTTAAATTTACGCGTGAAATTTTTGCGTGTTAAGTTTTTTAATTTAGCTTTGTGTTTTCTTTTAGTCCTAATGAATTTGTTAAATAATATCTTTACTTATGACGGTATTTTACATGGAGATTTTACACTTCGCTTGAGACAAAATTCAGTTAGATATTGTGCTGAGATCTGTTATTCATCACAAACGAATGAATAGAAAGCAAACAGCAAGAATACACAGTGAAATAATTAACAAGAATTTAGACAATGATACGACAGTGCTTGAAAATTTAAATGTATATACTGTTGAGGATCATATTTAGTTAAGGATCATACTTAGTTTGGGATCATATTCAGTTGAGGATCATATATAGTTGAGGATCATTTGTAGTTGAGGATCATACTTAGTAGGGGATCATACCTAGTTGAGGATCATATTTAGTTAAGGATCATATATATAGTTGAGGATCATACTTTGTTGAGGATCATACTTAGTTGAGAATCATATATAGTTGAGGATCATATTTAGTTGAGGATCATACTTAGTTGAGGATCATATTTGGTTGCGGATCATATTTAGTTGAGGATCATAATTAGTTGTGGATCATACTTAGTTGAGGATCATACCTAGTTGAGGATCATATTTAGTTGAGGATCATATTTAGTTGAGATCATACTTAGTTGAGGATCATACTTAGTTGAGGGCAGGGCCTGATCTGGGTCTGGAAAAAATTCACCAAAAATTTGCCAATTGAATTCTTTTTTTTGCCAGGCCATTCTTTTGTCGCAACATTTGTTGCACAGTTGTTCCCTTTAGTTGCACTGGAATATATAAAACTATTGCTCTGTTCATCACCATAAAGCTAGTAATTGAGTCTCTAAGAACGAAGGATCAATAAGAACTTTGCCAAGGGCTTTTGTGAAGTGGTATAAAAAATCACCAATTGCTCCAAAAAATTATTTTTTGGCGACTGGCAGATCAAGTCCTGTGTGTACTGTAAAACGTGAGATTTTTGTTCCATGTTATTGTGGCGATTTTGGCTCTCAGAAATTAAGCCGCAAGTAATTTTTGCGTTTTTGAGGACTGCCCATTATACTAGCTTCTGCAGCTTTATTTTTGCTGCATGTAATTTTCACAAGTTAGACTGATTCGCAAAATTTGCCTAAATAACATGCATGCAAAAATTTCATGTTTTAAAGTTGATTCTGTGTATAAATTCAGATCAATTCAATATATAGGCCGACTTGCAATTTTTTTTGTTACAAGGTTTCATATTCTATAGTCCAGAAAAAACAGACGTCTCACAGTTATCAACATGATTACATGTATATTGCTATGCTATTTTAACATATCTTTATTCACACACAAAGTTTTGTAAAAAAAATAAAACACAAAACACAACGTTAAAGAAAAATAAGTTGGCTAAGGACTGATAGCAGTGCTGCCAATATGATCACACAAAGACAGCAATGATCAAAGTAATAAAGATGCATTATATCATATTACTGCACTAGTTTGATATACCGGCAGCGTGTCGTGCTGTTTTAGGTACCTGCTAAGATCCCACACATCCGCCCACGAGGAGGAACTGATGAGGATGGGTCTCAACGCTTTCCTCGTTGTCGGCGACGTGTACCGGCGCGACGAGGTCGACTCCTCCCACTACCCCGCCTTCCATCAGCTTGAGGGCGCACGACTGCTTTCTGAGGCCGATGTATGTTTTTCTTTTCTTCTTTTTCCTTTTGTTTTTGTGATGTGAACCAAGAATATCAGACTTGAGAGTTTTGTGAAAAGAAACAACTTTTGAGAACAGGGCCGCCGGGTCTTTTCATCAAGTGTTAAAATTTAATTTGAGGTCATTACGTCAACACACCCTATGAGCACACTGAAAGCTTAATCTCTGATTTATTTAACGGCATGTGGTTGGTTCTTTGAATATTATTCCCAGATTTAACTTTTAACACTAGATGGAAAAATCTGGCGTAATTGTCTCCAATTACTTTGCAAGAAATATGCAAATAGAACTGAAATTAATTTTTTTTTTAAGTGTATCCTATCGTCTATTGTCTTCTTCTTTTGGCCTAATTATTTTGTCATTGCCTTTATCTTTCTAACTTCTTCATATTTGACACGTGGTCCCATGAATCAAATATTTTGGTTGCGATGTCAGATTTTCAGTCGAGTCAAGGATGCGATGGGTCTGCGTATTCACGAGAAGGAAGGGGGGGGCAAGAGGACCCCCGACAAGCAGGAGACCCATACCCTCGACGCTGTCAAGCTTCTCGAGTTTGAACTCAAACACACTCTCGTTGGACTCGCTCAGAAATTATTCGGCAAAGGTTTAATTGCATGCTTGTGTTTTAAAAACTTAAGTTCCGGTTTGAATTTTTTATTCCCAAAGCTATTACGTAGTTGATAATTATCAATTATTACTAATGTGGATGCCACTGCAGCGATACAACTGTATCTATCTCACTTTTTCATTTCTCTGCATAATGCCCCTGCAGCCAGAGAACAAAGAATTGGCTTGCAGCTCGGAACTTCTCATGCATGTCGTAAAAGGCGATAGAAGGAAGGGGAGCAGTTCTGTGCTGACTGTCTTGCACAGAACCGGACTGCTATCTGTATTGCTATATACTGTTCTAAAACGACAAATCAGCCCCTCTAATTAACTTCAACCTTAACTTAAACTTAAACTCTCTACTACACTCCACCCTAATGGATGAGCAGGGCTGACGACTTAGACCGCCTTTGCCAAGGGTGCACGAACTGACTCGAAAATCCTTGCCGTGGCCGGGACTCGAACCGAGCTCCGCAACTTAGACCACTCGGCCACAACGCTTCGTCAATTAATTGTTAATGACCTTAGCATTTCCTAGGACAGGATTGATATTTGAGTGAGCGTAGCTTTTGTTATGATATTTACAAATTTATGTAATGAGAAATTTATGCGAATTTCATAACCAAATGAGCTTCGTGTGAAATAATGTTTTTCCTTAAATTTGTGCACTGAGTATTGTAGAACAATATGAAATATTGCGAATTTGACTATGAACATTGTAGTGCGCAGTATTCGTCGGTGCTTACAGATGTCGAGTATCGGTGGGTCGACTGCTATTTTCCGTTCACACATCCGTCGTGGGAGCTGGAGATAAAGTTTGAGGGTCAGTGGATGGAAGTGCTTGGGTGTGGCATCTTGGAACAGAGGATACTCAACAACGGTGAATACAAGCTAGAAGCAAACTAAGCACTGTATTCAAGAATTAACCGCATATAACCATTTTGATGGTACAGCAGTTTGAACTGTGAAAGGGCCTTTGTCCCTTAGAAGCGGTTAATGCGCGACATGGAGCACTAGAAGTTCATCTACGGGTGCTGAGTTATTATTCTTATACTAAATCTTAACTTGAAAGCAGAATATAATTTTTTTGTCAGGTTTTACGGCTCCGCTGCTCTTTGCACAATTTAATGAAGTGTGTTGTCGAGATTGTATTAACAGTTAGCGACGATAAAGTCAGAGATTGGCAGAACTTCTTTCTACACATAGGCCTAGCATTTTCTACATTAAATTAAATTATGATCTAAGATGCAAGGATAATCTTGATCCTAATATTTGATGCAGTCTACTTGATAAAATCAGTTGTTTTTATATTTATTTATATATTTATTTATTGCTTTCAAATCATACCATAAAAACTTAGCCACTTGCGTTATAGAGGCTCAGTTGTCGTATGTCATGATAGCTGAGCCTCGATAACGCAACTGGCTGTTTTATTCTCCACACATCCCTTCATTGTTTGAACGCGTATTAAGTTCAGACTTATATTGTTCTGTCAATTCTAATTCTTGTCGTTCTTGCTGAATATGTAGCGGGGGCGGGCAGTAAGATTGGGTGGGCGTTTGGTCTGGGCTTGGACCGGCTCGCGATGGCGCGCTACGCTATCCCCGACATCCGTCTGCTGTGGAGCACAGACCCGAGGTTTCTTGACCAGTTCTCCGTCAACGACCCTGACACTCCGATCAGCTACAAGGTGACGACTAAGTTAGATTTCTATGAAATTAAAATTAAAAACTAACCGCCTTTTTGACGTCTATTTTATTGATGTCCATGTTTTCACACAGGTTAGGCGTTTTGCGCCCTGACGAGGACTGCTGCATCTGGGTTTTTACGACTGGATGGCCTACCTGACGCTAATCAAATAAATTATTGTCGTGCTCGGGGTTGGCAGCTAGCGACATGCCGCAGAAATGCAATTTAAATTGTTATTTTCTGAATGCTTTCGTTAGAAGCAAGATTTGACATCTGTTGTAGCTGCTAGTAGTAGTACTAGTTAGTAGTTTTCCTTTTTTAACTGATGTGATTAAATATCGCCAATATGTTGTGTGTTCAGTGTTAATTAAATTATTTTATTTCATGTATTGCGGATAATGCAGCGTAGATTTAGTGTTTACAACTAGTATATAATGGGCGGTCCTCAAATACCCGAAAATTAAGTGCAGCCTAATTTCTGAGAAACAAAATCGCGAGAATAACATGCAGTAAAAATTTCATGTTTGGCAATATAATGAGATGGCGTTTGTCATTTCAGCCAATCAGTCGTTACCTGCCGCGACCCAATGACATGTCCTTCTGGGTCCCCGATATGTTCGTCTCCAGCGACTTCTACGACCTCGTGCGCTCCGTGGGCGGCGATTCCGTCGAAAAGGTCGCGCTCATCGACGTCTTCACGAATGAGAAGACAAGTCGCACCAGTCACTGCTACACGATATCTTACCAGCACCCGGAGCGAGACATTTCTCAGGAGGAAGTGACACAGATTCACGCGCAGATCGCGCGGCTAGCAACAGAACTGCTTGGCATTACGATTCGATGAGTTTTGCGTGGTGGGTGTTAATGGAATTTGCATATTCTAGAAATTACTAACCCATGCAGACTAGGACAAGAAGAGAATTGGTCTGCAGACCAGAGTTACCCGGGGCTTGTAGTAAAGGCAACTAAAAGAAGAGAGACAGTTTCTTGGCCTGTACTGGCTGTTGTTACTACACACGGCTCTTAAACCCCAAAGCCGCTTCCAGAAATTATCAGTCAGTTCATGAGCGTATTTTTTACGTACACATGCAGTGCCCAGGAAAAGTGTCTTGAAGTCATGGATGGTTATGACCGTAGTAATCAGAATATAGTAGTAATGCGAATGAATGGTGTAAAGTTTATGTTATGTAGTGCATAATTACCGCCATCTTCTTATTCAATGTGATTTTAAGGCCGTAGCAGTTGCCCAGCTTAGATATCCAGATTTGGGTATTTATGTCACATCTTGTGAGATCTTGATTATTATGAGGTCACTATTGAAAAATTTATTCTTTAGAAACTCGGGTATCCAGTGATAGATCTAGTTAATTCTTGTATAATGTGATAAAGAGGAAACAGTGTTTGTTTTGCCAAAAATCTTTGAAAAATTAATAATAAAAATTATTCATTCGCAGTACTCAATCCTCTATGTACTCTGGTTATGACAAGTACAGACGTTGGCTCAACTCACTTGTTACGGCAAGTTGGCTCCACGAGCACACTTGCGCTTTAATAGTTTACTTTAACGGATTTGACAACACCGTTACATTGCTTATGCTTCTGAAGGTGCACTACTGTGTAGGCTTAAATAGTTTTTGAATGAATTCTGTTTTTCATCATCATCATCATCATTTACTTTTTGCGTCCACTTTTCCGTGTCAACACAGGTTGGACGTTTCCCACGATGAGACTCCCCCACAACTCTCGATTCTTTGCCATCCCTCTATTCATGCCTCGCTCCTTCATATCGCTCTCCACTGCCTCCTTCCGTGTTTTCTTTCCCGTCCCTCTTCCAACGATTCCTTCCACCTTTGTTTTGATAATTTATAAATCTATGCCAGCATAGACATTGCCTTGGCTCTGCATTAAAATGAAGGACGGTGTTATAGTACCTAGGCTGTGGCTGTGATAATTATGATTGTATCTATGGCCTAGTTTAAATAGTATAGCCTAGATACAATCATAGTAGCTAGATAGGGTAGTACTGCGACGGGCGCTACAGGACGAGTTGTGGACGCCATTTTGTAGTAGTTTGTTTATGTTTCTATGGTAATTTGGACCAATGGGCGCGGTACTTTTTTTCAATGGGCGTGTCAACAATTAGAAATGGGCGCGCTTGTTGACAATATTGCTTCACGCTATAGGCTAAAGCATTAGACATGGGCGGGCACAAACTACAAAATGGCGTCTAGAGCGATCTGTGGGCGCTTATCATTGGACCAATGCGTCGCAGTACTTGCTTTTCGACATATTTTGGATACAATAGCAACGTTGGTCTGAAACTGATCATGTTGGACCATTACTACTCTCGGTATTCACTAGTAGGCTATTCTCTTTCAATATTATATTCAAAGCGCAATTCGTGAAATACATTTTTCCTAGCATTATAATAATGCACGCGCGCATTATATCTGTGTTTCTACCAATGCCGCTAATGCTGACAAGACATCTGAATTTTAAAAACATAAGTTTTGGTAACACGCAGTTATATTCGGTTTTCTGTTAGCACGGGTCTTGAACTATGTTAGAGTTACGTTAGCTACTGCTGTTTACTGCGTACGGTACGTGATTAGAGTGACTGTTAATAAGTTTATGTCTTATCTGCAGCAATCCAGTTTCTCAAGAACTCATGGCCCGTCTCGTTTGCATCAGATCGAGCTATAAAGCTTGCAGATAGACATTCAGACCATCTAGAATACTAATGGAAGTGTGACGCGCTTCTATCGCCAAGTAGGCGGCTTTACTCTGTGACCTTAATCGTTGTCAGGGGCGTTGCTTTGTAAAGCTTTGAAGGATGTAATGTTCTTGTCACATCACATTGACAATGGATACCCCTTGGGTGCATGGTTACAATTAGGGCATTAAAATCAATGACTTTTCTTGGCAATAAAAAAGACTAATTTTAAAGTCTTATGGTTTGAAGCTATGCGCCAGATTTAAGTTTAGTAAGCGTAGTATATGAAAAATAATTGTAATGGTTAGATGCAGATTGTACGCCTAATTTGAAACGAACAGGCGTGGCATTACGTATAAAATTATTAAAATTATTAAAATTTACTACGGTGGCTTAAGCCTAAAGGCTTCTAAAAGAACGAGCAGCTGCCGAACCTCATTTTTAGAAGGAGCAGGTGTAGCGCTACGCATGTTTTATAAGAGCTAGACTTCACCCTACGCGGACAGGGCTGCGGTCAAACATGTCAAATGTTTGCGATGGCTTCTTCTGAGATTTTCGTGGATCAGATTTGTGGCTGCTGTTGTGGCTCAATAGAACTGCTTTTATTGGAATTCAGCGTGCAGTTCTTAAGTAATCGTGTGTGTGTGTGTGTGTGTGTGTGTGTGTGTGTGTGTGTGTGTGTGTGTGTGTG
>JAQIWG010003129.1:0-18562 GCA_034695025.1 Chamaedrilus cognettii
TGTGTAGGCATATAATAACATTACAGTGTGTAGGCATATAATAACATTACAGTGTGTAGGCATATAATAACATTACAGTGTGTAGGCATATAATAACATTACAATGTGTAGGCATATAATAACATTACAGTGTGTAGGCATATAATAACATTACAGTGTGTAGGCCTACACGGTACGTAATGCAGTATTATGCGGAACATTTTGTGTTTATTCAAAACTTAACGATGAACAAAAAAAGAGCAGAATATTTTTAAATATCTTAGAATCAATTATATTCTTTCTTACGTTAGGTTCAATTCATAAATTCAACTTAGAGATTTAACATCAAGTTTTAGTTCATTACGTTTTATATCAATAGCATAAAAATTTAATTTTTTTAGTCGATCCTTACGTTGGTTAAAAAATTTTATAACTTCACAGATCAACTTTGTTAATTGCAATAAACAGCAGAATACTCATGGACAAGAATTTAGTCGAATCACCTAAAGAAGCTCTCGCCCAACACACGCATTCACCTACAATCTCCTACAATCACTTCTTACCCTCCTGTACTTAAACTCGTATTGAAGTATTGGCCGGCCGCCATCGCACAGAGTCTGCCATGTGACCATATAAGATCTCGCTGTCGCCGAGCGTCGTGATGACGTCACAACTACTTCCGACGGCTTGCCTACAAACGTCACTGCGTATTAGGGCGTAATTCAGCGCTTGCATAAAACCGTGATTTTGTGCATTCGCGGAAAAAAATACGAGCAGCGAAAGAATGTCAATGAAACTGTGACGCTATTTTGGCGCTTGTACGTTTTTCCGCTCATGCATGAAATCACACTTTTATGTTACGTTGAATTTGGTCCCTTTATACTCAAATTCTGTACTAAACGTAGCATCGTTATTTTTAAAAGAAAAAAAGAATATACAAATCAAATCACTACTGCTCATAAGTAAAATAGTTGTGAAATAGTCAGAGAATTATAAGAATGAGTATCAATCACAACCACATAGAACTGTGAGATTATATTTAATATCTAACGTTTTGGATTGGTAAACGAGCCTGAATTGAAGTTCAGAACCTGAAAGAAGAAGAATTAGCATAAACATATTTGCACTGACTGAGATCATTTGTAGCCAATGAGAGGGGGAAGGCTTCTCCTGCTCCATAGTCGTTGACGCCTTGAACCTGAAGAACGTACGATGTGCCGGGCCGGAGGTCCGTCAGCAACATAGTCTCGTCTAAGAACGGCACCACAATATTAAAATGTTCTTCTACATTCAAATAATAATTGAATAGAATTCTCGGCAGCAATATCAAATGTTAATTTTTGGCATAAGCTGGAAACCTTACGGCAATAATACATAATAAGTTATAAATTCAGTGGTTTTCAAACTGTGAGCCTCGACCCTGAAGTGGGTCTAGGGGACCTCTCAGGTGGGTCGCAGAGTGCCATGACGTCACAGACCCAATATGCTTTTACACCAATAAAACAAAAGTGATGTTTCTCTGCTGCGTGAAGCGATAACTTTAGTTCAAAAATTATGCCTCTTTATTCCTTAATGAGTCGTTTAAATTATCAAAGGCGGTCAATCACGAAACTGAGAGCAATTTTATGGATTATTGATGTCATCTTAGATTGCATTCGCATTTTTAGTTTCCAAATTTGAAGAACACCTTAAGCTGCAGCCAGAATATGCAGCCAGAATATCGGTGAACTGAGCTCATATTGCTTAAACCAGGCTATATAATAAGTTGTCAATTGCAATCGAGAAGCTGTCGACTGCAAGAAATGAGTTGTCGACTGCAATAAAAAATTATTGTAGTAAATATATTCATTAAAAAACGACGAGAAGACAACATTGCAAGGCTGCACTCACTGAGTTGGTAAAAGTGCGTGACGTCATCATATTGCACTTGATGACCTCTCAGTGGCAGACCAACCACGCTATCTGAAGCTGTAACGTTCAGTTGTACCGCTGACGTCGTTAGCCCCTCCACCAATACGTTAACAGGCCTAGCGGGCAGGCTAGGCCCGCGCACCTCTATGTTGAGGTGAAGATAACCATAGACGTTCTGCGCCGTACACGTGTACACACCGTACAACCAACGATCGTCGGAGGCGCGCAGCATAGCCACCTGGTTAATAACAGACAATCCGTCCTAGGCCAGAATGACGTCACAGGCTTTTGAGATTGTGTCTCTCATCTGCACCAGCTCCCTCGCCATGCCCACAATCGAATGTAACGTGTTTTGCTATTAATCCAATTGTTACCTGAACCTTGATTGGCGCATCAGGTGACATTTTCAATACTGGGCCAATCATCGAGCAATTTAGTTAGTCATTAGTCAGTTAGTGAATTTAGTAGGCTAAGCTAATTTTGGGTTAGCGGAGTCAGACTTCAGGACGAATTATTTGATTGGCTGCAGCAAAGTTGTGAAGGAGCCCACTATCATCAGCAGGTTGAACAAAGCACAATAACGCCACAGAGAACAGATCTCACTGGTGGTGGTTGAGAAACGTGTGTCGTAACAAAGACTATTACTGTCTGGTTCAATGCCCCGGAATCAAGCAAAGAACCGCTCCTCCTTTTTTAGTTGCCTTTTACGACTCACCTAGGAAGCTCTGGGCTGCACATCTAATTAATTTCTATCCAAGTCAGCAGGGGGTAGCTACTGTATCATCACTATGGCACTGCTGTCAGTACATCGCAAGCACCTCTATTTTTTAATTAATACTTCATTGGTATTAATTACTGCATTAAAAAGCATAAAAGAATATAATAAGGCAAATAATAAGGCATAGCCTGATACAAAGTCGCAAAGTCTCAAGATCACAAAATGCATTTTAACTAAAGTATCCGACATAGGGTAAAGCACAAAAATAAACCAATATAAAGATTTAATAATTTTATATGATGTCTTAAAAATAACAACAATTAATAATCGTTAACATTGACAATTAAGTCAACATAGCAGGCCCACAACTTGCCTCTAACACGCTGCAGCCCTCTGACGAGTGAGCCAAAAACGTTTCGTTGTCGGTCAGCGCTTGGTTGTGGTGTGACCAGCGCATGCTGGGCGAAGGATCTGCCTCGGCACAACACGTGAGGTTGCGAGACTGGCCGGGCCACACGTACACGGGGTTGGGCCTTCGATCAACTATCACCGGCGGATCTGACATATTGAACAGCACTTCAGTCACTCCACTTATGTGATTAACTAAGGCATTAGAGCAGCTGCATTTTGTTGATTCATGAAATTATGATGATACAGCTAAGGGTGATGAAATAGCTGATTTACTGAATAATTTAATATGAAATTCATGACAATAATCGCCTGCAGGTCTACTATACAATCATTAGTGAGCACCATATAGTCACCAATACTACACGATAACTTTGTTCAACAAATTCGTTTGGTATGCATGGAAGATTTTTGGGTAGACATCATACAGAAATGATGAAAGATACGTAGATCAAAGTTCTCTGATACTTGTAAGTCTACATTTAGTCATTAGTCGTTAGCTTTTATTTACTGTATAACATTCAGTGTACATTCTATACACAAAGTCTTCAAATTCAGCACAGGAACTAAAATTGAACACAATATATAATTTTGTGCACAGAGTCATGAATGAATAAGAATAACAGGCTAATCAACCCCAATTGTGCTTAAGAGAAGAGAGTTGCCATGGTTACTGACATGTGACGTCGATAGTGGCGAGTCGTTCGTCCAATCCGTGTTTGTTCTCAGCCCGACAGGAGTAAACACCCGCGTCATCCGGCCTCAGGTCACTGATGTACAGCGTCGCTATTCCATCGTACAGGGTCATCACGATGATCCGACCATTGCCCTACAGTACACATTTCATCGTACAGGTCGTCACAATCATCCAACCGCTGTCATACCGTAAGCAGCCAGCATTAACTATTGCGTTTGTAGGCTGCTTAATATCAGCGGCACTTAGATTTCGCTTAGATCTACACCACAGATTTGAAGAAATGTTAGTGAACAGAATTAATTTAATGAAGCTTACTTCTCAATGATTCATTTAAATGTAGCCTACAATGATTGCGCAAAAGTCAGCTAGTCAAATTAACTTGCAGGCTACCATCAAAATATGATCTCTCAACTCAAAGACATAGGAGCTATGAAATGCTATGAAATGAAATGTAATAAAAGAAATATGATAATAATTATTCGGACACTATTTATGCTCACATTCAGCCCCTCCGTGTAGTTGTGTGGGCTCTCCAACAATCGACCAATCAAACCGTTGGTGCCATTGTCTCGACCGATCGGGTCTCTCCGACTGACCCTAGCGAATGAGACGTTCGGCGCCGGATCGCCGTATGACTTGCACAGCAGAGTGGCCGTCATTTGTCGCACCTCCGTCACACTGGCAAACTCCGAGATACGCGGTCCTCCTGCACTGCACAATACGCTGATTTGTTTCCAGTCTTCGACACTGATATACTGTAGCCTATGAAGCAATAATTGAATGATTTGATTTAATTTTGAGTTGTACGGTCCTCCCGCCCTGAGCAATACGATTAAAAAACTGTTGTGTTTCTTCCTACACCATAATTGATAATGTAGATATCATGCAACAAATAAATGCATTTTTGGTTTTTTATCAATCGCACTGTCATCCAAAGAGTACAAATGTTATTCTAAGGACTACTGTAATCAAACGTTAAGTTTGTTTTTAGATCACTTTCAGGCTTCTGCTGTGGAGCTTAGCTGAGTTCCAGCATGCCAAACCAGGTGTAATCCATTAAGTGCGTAAAGCTGGAGTTTTAGTCCTGCAACGACACTGTGAGCTTTTTAAATTCTTATTTGACATCAAATATTTGTGAAAAAATTAGAATTTGGGTTAACAATCAGACTGTTTGTTAATGGCAAACGAATGGATTGCAGTCGGCATACATTGTGACATGTATACCTCTGCCCACTTACTTAAATACACAGCCAACACGATGTGAATTATGCAGCATCATTGACTGGTATGCGAAGAACCCGGCTCATGCAACTGTAGCTCCAACAATGCAAATGCAAAAATTTGAATGAGAACTCTTGTCACTTCAGAACATGCTTTCAAACGATGTCAAAGATCTTAGCTAAAAGGGCGTGAATTAATTAGATCAATTAAGAGCCCCATGCGGAAATGTATATGTCAATACAACAGCTGCTCTACAATGCTTGAATGTAGGGTTATTTGGTGAAGCATTTTATGCAGGTTTGTATAATGTATTTTATGCATGATGCATAAAATTTGTTGATGAAATGGCAATTTTTATGTGTCTCTTTTGTTCACACAAAAAGCGTAGCTAATAAACACATAAATACAATATATATGCAAAATATTTAATAATAAATATGGCTATGAAGCCAGTATGGCCACACAATGACATACATTGCTGTCTTGTTTATTATACGACAGCTACGAAGTTCAACAGCTCCTTACAGTAAAACCAAATGTAGCAAAAAGAAGCATTAAAACACCACACTGTTGACCTATTTTAAGCCAATGAGACGAGGACGTACTGTGCACCTTGAGGGTGAGGGTGGACACTGCTTGCCCGGCGGGGTTCCGTGCCACACACAAATACTGTCCCTCGTCCTCCGGCCGCACACTGCGGAATTCAATCACGCCGTTTGTTGCGTCAACGAGGATCCGATCGTTTTGGGACACAGTGTCCTCGCCGGGCCGCACTGTAGTGCCATTGTTGTCGTTCTAAAACAAAACGATTAATCTAGAAAATAAAATGCTTATACTTTCTACGTTCAATTGGGACTATGAAAAATGCATAATTTATGTAGAATTTATTAGCCTGCAAGTGCAACATTTAACTACAATGTTAAATGTTACATTGATTACGAATAAACTTTATGTTAAATTACAAGTCATCAGCAACAAACAGTTTTAAATCTAACGTAACGGCATCAATGAAGATGACTAATAATATTCTGGAAAGTGAATTTAAAATGACATGGCTAATGTTTATGCTACTTCTTATTCTTCTTCTTTGAGTCTGTCGGTCAGCTCTGCAAGTGACGATGGAGCAACCATATATCTCGAATGATCGATATATTTCAATTCGAGTGTATTGTCTAATGTTTGAGTCCCATGTCATATATGAAACTCGAAAATTTGACAATACACTCTATGCGTATTTATGATGGTTTGATTACCAAAGGCGCCTGCTGTCAACCCTATTCCTCACTTTATGTCTGTTTCACAGCTTTCGTTATGATTGCAGCATTGTGTCAATTTGTCAAGCTGTTCTATCATTTTTCTCTCAATTGCAATATCCATGGTTCCCATTTCTTCTCTATAACAATAACTTTGGTCTTTCTATATTAATTCAGAGATCAAACCGGCTACTCAGATTTCAACATTCTCTGCCATTGGCTGCGGCCTGTAGGTCCGTTATGGGCTCTGTTGTCAGATCTACATCGTTGTATATCGCCGCCTGCAAATCTCAGGTTGTTTGTTTTTTTCCACTTAGGCCTACTTGGACTCCACTTCTTCATTCTCGAGTGCTAGCGCCATTACCGCTCCTAGTAGGTCCACCAAGTCAAACAAGTCTGGTGATAGTGTACTCTCACCGTGTCCTACACCGACAGTAGTTTTAAACCAGTCTGTTGTTTTATTGTTGTCTAACTTCGCTGATAGGCTATATACTTTCTAAAGTTTCTATTAGCTCACAAAGTCTGTGGTATTCCAGTTGCGGTCTAGATATCGTCGCCACGCGAATCGCCTCCTGTCAAATTGGATCAGATTGAGAACTTCATTCCTCTCTGAGCCCAGCCCGGCTAAAATATACCTAAACCCTGAACCGAAAATAACACAGCCCTGACACTAACGCCGCCCTGACATTAACTTGCTAACCCTCTCCAAATCAGTTCAAACCCCAAAATAATTAATTTATGTTTCTTCTAGGCATATATTCTGATTTTTAGTGCAATCGACTACGAAACGAGCAGCTACGATTTGAGCTGATCCCTGTGTTCGAGTATTGGAGTATTCCATACATTTGTAAGACCGGCCACAGCCCTTTCAGTCAAGTGTTTGTTATGTTAGTTTGAATTTCAATACATCCTAAACGTGACCAAGAGGTACTTATAAAAGTTGTAGTGACCTATTCAGGCAATTACTGCGGTAAACTTCGTTTATAAACCATGACATAAAATTCTAGCAATTTGTCTTTAATTAAAAATATTAAGTAGAATAAATATTATATTTATTTTTAAATATTATGGTTACGAATAATACGTGCACAACGCATAAATTTTGACGACACAAAATCGTTCACTAGTTTTTCGATATGTTTTCACAAATGTCGATATAATTATTAAACATAAAACAACATGATTTCGTGGTTTATTTTAAATAGACTTTCAATAATAATAGAGGGTGTTGCCGACACGGTCATCGATTTAAAGCAATTAGGTCTCATGGACTTTAAACAATTAAGTTCCTCTCAAGGTCCTCTCACCTTGAAGAAGGCGTAGGTGGGTGGTGGCAGCCCGCTGGCCGCCCTACAGTGTATGAACAGGGCTCGTCCCTCGGTCCCATACACCACCCCCAGGTCTACCGTGAACACGGGCGCAGCTGCAATCAACAGGCAACCAAGGTGAACAGTTTGTTTGCCGCTCGCAAGAATTGAATGTGCACCAATCCATCTTGGCTCTTGATAATTTGCATCCCGGACGGAGGAATAACATTGCTATCCTATAGCGCCTTTATAATTCTGGGGAATAATCCAGGGGCGCTTTACAATCCAAACTATACAGGACAAGTAACGAAACTGCTAATTCACTATAGTGAATTATAGACACAACAGCAAACATCACGAATATGACTGCGAAAACAGGCTAGGTTAGGGTTAGGATTTGATTGGGCCTGCTGATTTCATTGTCAAATTTTTCTCCATCAGGTATGCAAATTGGCAAGAGCCAAGATGAATTGGGGCAGATTCCATCCTCGTTTGCTGCTCAACACAGACCTTGAATGTCCTCCGGGCTCACTCCCTATAACACACCAATAATAATTACACATCGACCTCAATGGAGGATGATGATTTAGTTAGAGCAGCCACTATCGGCGATGACGCTTAGCCTCAAGGGTTTTGAGCAGTATTCTTGCTTTGAGCAGTCGACAAGGCTAATTGATTGGGTGTATAATAGACTAGTGGGACAAGAGCCTTGTGTATATTTACAGGGCCAAGGGCTCAAGACCCACGGCTAAATAAAAATAACTCTAAAAGTGTCAAGCGTTCGATAGAAGCAAAAAAGTACCAGAGGTAATTATTATTCATCTACACACAAATGACAATTATCACAAAACCTTATTTTTAACTCTCAGGGTGGTCAATAATTTCTGAATTAAATTCGATAGTCGATGTCACGTAAAATGCGAATAAATTCTGAAAATTTATGTTTCAGTCGATCAAAAGTGCAAAATGCTAAATTTACGCAGCAAATTTCAAAATTACATGTCGATTAAACAACGAGCATGCATGTACATCGTAAGCAAGCAATTGACATTTACTACAAATAATTATAATACACAGTGAGTGCAGTGTTCGACGGCGGGCAAAAATATGACAAAAGGCTTACAATGACAAGGAAAGAGTACTGGTACCAGCACAGCGACATAGGTCAACGTAGTGTTACACTGGCACCAAGTTGTGATGCATAACTTCCATAACCTGGGTAGATACATAATCATTATAGTCTGCAGTGGAGGAATAAGTGCCCCTCCCTTGCTGGGGCATTGCTACAAAAGTACTGGCGCATCTCGAGTGCAGTGTAATCCATTCACAATGCACAATTGCTAAGCAAGCACTCAAACAGGATAACCTACTGTAGCAGGCTATAACAGGCCCGATGCACTCCAAAGCGACACACAGGGGTACATAGACCTTTAATTGAAAATAGGTCAGCTTGTGCATGAACTCGATTCATGAACTAAATTTGACCTCAGTATTTTGTTTTATGCTGTCGACATCACTCAACCGTGTGGACCAACCGCTGTTGTCTGACCAAGTAGATAGATGCAGAGTTTTAAATTTGGGATCTAAATCCAAATTGATGCTGGATATAATATCCAGATGCATCACATCCGGGATATTACGCATTGCTTGTTCTGAATTAAACATTTATGCAGCAAGATTGTGGTTTTACTTGGGTATTTTCTTTAAATATTACTAATTTTGCACTAACCGCCTTCCTCACGTAGGCCTACTCAAAAGTATCAGATTTAAGACCAGTGCTAATGTCTCTCAAGTTTACTAAATGTTCAAGGAGTTATTGTACCACAGGAGTATTAAAACAAATACAACTCTCAATTTACACAGATCAGTAAGCAAGCAATTGCTGACGCGGTTTATACAAGGCAGCTATTCTAAAAAGGAAAAGAATGAATTGATTGTCTGCTTGAGGATTTAAAGATAATGATTAGCCACTGGGTAGGTGGAGGATAGCCTGGCATCATTATTGATTAACAAAATCATGTTACATTTGCGTTGACTCTGACAGTCAACTGTGAAAATCTCATGCACTGAAATACAATCAGACCGTACAGTGTAATGGAGTAAATCGGCTACCGGACTGGAGTAATGACATTTCAACTTGATTTCTTGTACAAAAGCCATTGATTAAGCGCGTTATGACATATATATGGCATGCCATATTCTGAGAATAAATGAGAATCTTTAATCCAGCCTACTCACAATTACAAAGATACTTTTGTGCAAAAAGATAGAGAGAACCTCCGTTTTTAATACTTTGTCAGCTTGCCCAGAGCATGATTCACGAATAAAATATGAAAGAAAAAAGAATAAATGCCAATAAATTCCTGCAGATAATCAACCAGACACCGATAATTGGATTTTTCATTTTTAGATACCGTCCCACAGACATCAACAATATTTCTGAAATTGTCTGTAAGCAAAATATCTATATCAATTAATTATGGTACTCAAATTCATTTTTTAAATCTTACAAAACGCTTCATAGACCCAATTTAATTCCTCACATAGCACAAAAAAATAAATGAAAATAGACAACACCAACAAAAAAACTAGAAAATATGAAAGAAAAAAAAACTAGTAAGATAAATATAGAAGTCCAGCATGGCTGAGGTCGTAGCTTACAGCGTACAAGGAGCGTGACAAGTTTCTCCCGGTAGTTCCCGCTGTTCTCCACCTCGGCCCTGCAGTGATAAACACCCTCGTCTGTCTTCCTCAAGTCCCGCACCACCAGGCCTTCTCGAGTCTGAGTCACTCTGTCACCTATACGCAGAGGAAGTAGCAAGAAATCTCAGTTGACTTTGATGACTTTTCTCTTTGATGACGTCACAGGAATCTGAGCGTCCTGAGCTGCGTCAGGCCACGCCAACAATCCAATCATAAGCATTTTACTTGTTAAAAGTAATAAAATTGAAACAATGTTTAACGATTGTTTAAAAGCTGGCCAAATTATTTAATTGGCATCATTGGCTGCAGCAGAAGTAGGCCTAGTGTGAATAAATTTGATAATAACTGAAACGTGCGGTCAAAGATAACAAAAATGTAAGGGAAATGAGCACAAAATTTCGCAAAAAATAGTGCAAAATTAATATGGCTTGATTAAGATTGCATCAAGTAGTTATCATACGACAATTTGTCGATGAGAAAGCTCAAAAGTTAGAGCACACCTGAATTTGACCCGAATGTGACCCCGTTGAAACGCCACGAGATGGTTGGCTGCGGCAGACCCGATGCGCGACAAGGCAGAACAACAGACTGGCCAATGCCGGACTCTATTTCCGTCACCGCTCTCTCAAACACAATCTCCCCTGCAGAAAAGGGGCTTCCACTATAGCGGAAAAACTTCAATTCTAAACAAGACTTAAGTACAAAATTTATAAGTAACACTACTATAATCATTCACCATTGTAATATTGACAGAAAAATCAAAGCGCATAAACTTAGAAATTAGCCACCGTAAACGCTAGTGCATGTTGCGGCTGACTGTGTCACAGTGATAGCAAATAATATTTTATATTCAAAACTGACCAACAATTCAATAGTGCTTATATATAAATATTGCCGCCAAAATGGAATCGACTCCAACGGTAATTAAGCGCAATTATAACTTGACTATAGACATCGTGGTCCCCAATGATGCAGTCACTGTAATAATTGCCGGGAGGGGAGCCAAGCTGCAGAGCAGTTTGCCAGGATAAATTATGCTGATATTTATTGCAACCCTGGCTCAGAAGCAATGATTTAGGCCATGATCCAATCATCTTCAAAGATTGATGGGCGCAGCTGCAGATATGCCCTGTCAAGGTCTCTGCTAATATCCAAGAATCTCCGTTGCATCATGAAGATTTGTCAAAATTATTTATGATATTCAACGGATACATCGTTAGCTGATATTAACCTAAACTCTATTCAAACTTACTCAGCAGACATGCATGCAGAAAATGCAGTCTAATCGAAAAAACTTGTTGATCTTGATAATCAGAAATCACATCATATTGCTAATATGGAGTCAAAATTATCTGACATTCATCACATAAAACTTTTCTATGTCAAATATAGAAGGCAATTGAACAATCGCATTCCATTACTTGGTCCATTATACAGTATGAATCGTCAAAAGGTCACCTGGTGTCCATTTACAGGTAACTCCTCATTAAGAAACAGCAGAATTCAGTATAATTCCCACATTAAATCTCTTTGATCTGCCTCGCTTCTCAACTTGGCTCACAATACCTCAGTAACAAGATCTCATTCAACATTAATAGAGTGCCAGGAGAAGAGTGATTCTATGGTAGCCAGTCTTTTCAGCAAATTTGAGATAAAAAAAATTCAAAACGACTGCAAAATAGGTTTGTGTGAGCTCAGCTGCTATATTGTCAAGCAGCTGTAGAATAAGAGACCCATAGCTAAGTGTGAAATTTCTTGAAAGACTCCTGAATAATGAATGATCTTAAACTTCATTGTAGGACTAAAGTGAGAAATCACACAATGTATACATACCGGTACAGCTATTTTTCAAAATAGATAGGCCTAGTGATTCTGAATTTTTTAAAGAACTACCAAATTAATCAACAAAGCAGTTGATACGTAATTGAACTGAACGGCTGTGAACCGAACGGAGTTGAACCGATCATTTATATCAAATGTTTGCTCGAAATTCGACATTTATCAACAAAACAAGAACAGTGTCTCCATTTCACTTGTGGTGGAAGTGCAGAACATTTTAAACATAATTTTCAACATTTTGACTTCGATCGTCTCTCAGGCTATCAAAATGCTATATCTAAAATAAATGCAAAATAGATTTCAAGTTGACGCTGAACCCCATCGGTAATCAGTCTTCGCGTTGCAAAAACTGCTTCCCTATAAAATAACGACAACAGTAAGAGTAGACTGACCACCCTGCCGGGGACCCTAGAATTGGCTTGCAGCCCAGAGACCCCCTGGTGAGTCATAAAAGGCGACTAAAGAAGGGGGAGCGGTTCTGGCGGCTCTCTTACACAGAACCGGATAGTCTTTACTACCACATATGGCCCTTAAACTACCCCAAAAAAAAGAAAAAAAAAGAAGTAGACTGACTGTAGAGCATGAGCTTGACTTTGGCCAAGAGGCCCGTGACGTTGCCGCCCCGACGCTCGAAGCAGGTGTACCAGCCCGCGTGGTGGTTCTCAATGTGGGTGATGTAGAGCTTCTTGACGAGCCGCCTCTCTTCCTCATCATCGTCGTCCTCCTCCACATAGATCAACCTGCAAGCACAAGACACTTAGTCCTGTACAGTAACAGCATAAGCGATTAGGAAAACTGTCAAATAAATTATGTCTGTATTCAACCTCCTGAGAACACTGTAGCAGGGAAGGGTTGAGAGTAGGCAGAGGGAAAGTCTGCGGGAAATCAACGGGAAAGTTAAGGAGGTTATAGGGGGGTAATCTGTATTCTCAATGGGCCAATATGATTATATACATTATAATATGTATGCACTGCAATGCACTACAAAGACACATAATATAAAATATATCTTGACCAAAACTTCCCAGCAAATTCCAGCTTCCTTAGTAATCTTATGAAGGCATGTACCACAATTATTGTATTAGTAATGAGCTAATTTATAAAACGTTTCCAAGCCTATCATTGAACAATGCACAATCCATGCACAATTTGTAGGGCAAATAATTAATGAGTACATTGTGTACTGCAGTACAGTAACTAAACTGCCATCAGTCTGCAATCATGACATGTGGTATGCAGCTATGGAGGTATGCGGCCATGACCAGATGCGCAAAGGATTACTTTTGACTTGTTGGCAGCAAGAAAGCAGATTTTCATTTCACTCACCGCCGACAAGACTTCAGGAGCCTGAGGATCGAACAGGTGGAAAGGCTTCAACTACAGAAGTCACTCCCATTTTTGATAGGAATTTTCGGGGGGGGGGGGTATGAGAGCTTGGGGGGGGTATGAGAGCTTAGCTTCAAACTCTCCCTAACAGACTCTAATTAACCTGCCCTTGTCAATGCATAACGGGGATCAGTGGAAGGGTTTAACAAAGAAGGTTAATTGTGTCAAATTGAAAGAATCTCACACAAAAATTTAATTTTACATCCCCCTCAGGGGTTCAGACTAGTAGAATTTTTTGATAGACTGTATTTCAGGAACAGGTACCTAAATATAATATTAGATTGCGTAATACAGATCGGCAGTTCAAACGACACTGCAAGTCTTCAATGAAAGATTAGCATGCAATACAAATAACTTACAATCAAGAGGACTAACAGTGTTTAGACTTAACAGTAGCCTAATATCATTTTTTTAATTATTGTGCATTGCTGATGCAGTTTTAGATAAATTTAGATAAATAGGCTGTGAGCTCTAGTATCAACTTCGTCACTGCAATTTTGAGTTTAGAACTTAACTCACAACTGATTCTAAAAACTGTCCCAAAAGGAGTGGTGAAAGTTGTCTTTAAGCAACATATCAAACTATGACAGTGTTGGCAACATATCAAACTATGACAGTGTAAGCAACATAATTTCAAGTAACTATGACAGTGTAAGCTACATATCAAACTATGACAGCTCTAGGTCAAAGGCCATATCAATGAGCATCTCCAGTCTCTACTATTGGCATCCACTTTGCTGAAATCTAATCTGGTAAAAGTTGAAAGACAGCGAAGGGCAGGGAGCTACAGTAGCATATACTGCATGGCATACGATATGCGATTTGATTTTTGCAACAGCGAGAGGATTATGTTCTTTAGCATAGTCCCAATCATGATTCGCCTCTCATGGAGGCATTGCCTAAACGATTGGCCACATCTGCATTCTCATGATGCATAATTATTAAGCATTCGGATGTAAATGCATATGCAGATGCATTCTCAAACGGATCTGAGTTGGTTGCGTCGCTAATTAGACAACTTGCTGCAAAGAGTCACTTCGCTAATACAATTATCGCCCCCACATCATAATCATCATCGTCGTAACTCCTACATTATCCGGTTTACAATGATTTAGAGACCGAAGTCGTCCCCGTGAGTTTATAAAGACAGTATTACTCAGAAATTACTCCGCGAATTATGCGAGCCTGCCTTATCGCAATACGCATAGGTCCATTTTATTTCAAGGGACACCAAGGACCCAGGTGACTTTGACACGATATCGACATCGAGATTATCATTAAACCTAAATGCGCATTACAATGCGCATAGCAATAATCTAAAAGCAAATAGGCGAATGCACGGGACAAGCGTACAGGCCATAGTCTGACAGGTTTTATTGACGTGCGCTGGCACCGTACGCTACTCATTCATCGATACATCGGATTCTCTGCGAAAAATCAATGCCGCACCGATACGCTGATGAATGCTACAAGCAAATCTAGCGTGACGTTCGCCCCAGCACGCATGGACTCATGGTTCGGCTTTTATTTTTCACTAATGACATGGTCAGCGCCGTGCTCTGAATGAGTGAACAGCTGCTGCCTCGGTCCATCAACAGTTTAACACCTGCCTGGTGCCGCATATCTATTTCCCCTGAATGCAGTAATTGCACACCGCCATATCACCATCTCAAATATTACTAAGGATGAGTACCTGGTATACGTTATATGTACCTTGTTGTTGTATACCTGGTACCATGTTATAATAAACGCGCTTTACATGAACGAGGCGTGGCCTATTCATTCTTATAAAATTCCCTTCCCTAGGATATAGATTAGATAATATCATAATAATGCAAAATATTTGCAACGCAAGCGCATACACACTCGCAGCGGTAGTATCGAAATTAGCAAGCAGATTGATCTAGTCTTATCGTACTGAGACATACAACATAATTATGTGATAGAACCCCTGGATGGAAACCCGGCTATGGGGATATGTGAAACGGCCGCTAGTAGGGTTACCAGTTTTATCATTCAAATAGGGACACAAAAAATGTCATAAACTACATTAGCACAACTAGCCCACATTTCATCCAGAGTGTTTGCACTAAACGTTAATGATGATACGATTTACGATTTATAGCACACAAAGCAAAAAAATATTTATGAGCCTATTTATTATGCTAAATTTCTATATTTTGTATACACGCAGTCACTACTGAAAATTAACCAAGATTTGACTATTTTAAATTTTGTAATGTTTCAAAATAATCGCATGTTAATTATGTTGAAATCAAAATTGTAATCATGCAAATTGTCTCTTATTTTGTCTACCAAAATAAGGAAAAATTTGTATCTCAGGACAATGGACAAATGGCCTCAAGGCGTCTACAACTATAGGCGTTAGGTATGACGTACGATCATCATAACTATGATCGCATGACGAGTAAGCTGATGATTTAAATCGACACAACAAGTGACAACAGCCATTGAGAAGTGTATAAGTATGAGCCCATATCCTTGCACACTGCTGCCAGCAGACAAGTCACAATGACTCAGTGACCCATTACGGTGGATTAGTTGAATACAATAAACAGAAACTCTCTCCATTCAGGCGTGAGGGCGTTCATCTGTTGACAAGTGTGTGTGATCCACAGATCAACGGTAGCACTACTGCACCCAAGTCTGTCGTTCATTAATTGCCTTGGATCAGTGCCTTTCTTCAAGACTTGTAGATTGTCAATACAGGAATAGGTCTATGGTGCCATTCGGTTAACTGACAGAATGGAAGGCAACCAAGTCAGAGGAGCTTCAGTGCAATGTAGTCGACATAGAATGCAACAGTCCTAAGAATTTAGGGTCAAAGCACTGAGAGCCTGGTCCTGGTTTAATAGATAAAGCGATAATTTGAAACTTTTAATCTGAACTTTTAACAGCAAACCAATTTAATCAGCGAGACAAAAACTGAAAAATGGGCTATAATATATTTAAATATAAAATAAAATAAATGGTAACACGCATTGCATCCATAAGTTAGGCTATATTATCAGCTATCTTGTACATATAGAAAGTCAGAGCAAATGTGACAGAACCTAGAAGTTGCGCCAAAATCGCCTCTGTCTCACCATTGCACAAAATTTAAAATTACCTTACCTATTTTCTGTGTGTCTCGACGCCGCAGGTTTGATCTCAAAGCCATCCTTATTCAACCAGTGCAGAGTGGACCTTGGACGAAGCGTGATCTGACTAGACTCTTGTGTGGAGGGGCGAGTTGTTGTCACTATCCGCCTCAGTCTTTCCATCCCCACAATCTGACTGGAATTCAAATTCTCCTCCACATCGCCCACATTGGACCTACTTGATGTCATTTGATGAAATCTATCATCCGCGTTAACGGTAGACGCATTAGAAATAGTTCCAAAGGCCTTCTCGATATCATCACCGGCTGTCACGAGGGTTTCTCTGATCACCTGCTGCGGGATTGTTGGGGTGTTTGATTCCCTTCGATCGTCATTCTCGGACGAAGTGAGTTCACAAGTGAACAGAATGAAGCCTTCGAGGGGGCGCCAGAACATTTCACCCTGAGGCTTGATGTGCAGCGCAAGGTCGCTGCAGCGGGCGACTGAAATGATAAGTACAGATCCAATATCAAATGCTTTTGAAAACTTTGGTAGCATTCTCCAAAGAATCATTGGGGACAACAATAATTTTTGCGAGATCTAAAACTGAAATTGACTAGTTTTGTATGCAAAGGAATTGAAAGCGCTCCAGGATGCTTTTTCAAATAACACTAATTTAAAACAACAACTAAGTCAGCCTGGACTGGAGCAATATTAATGATCAATGAATGAGTTCTTTTGTAGGCCAATATATCACATTACGTGCATGGGCAGTAGGCCTAAGTGTGCAAACATCGGACAATCTCAGCGCTTATAAATAGTATGTTGCACTCGGAAATTGAGTCAACGTTTGTTATCATTACTGTTCACTCCAGTCTGAACAATTATGATAGTTGTTATTGATTTAGGTATCGATTGTGTAGGCTGACTAGGTCTAGCAAAATGATTTTTATTTTAATGATTTTCATTTACATTGATCATTTAATCTAATCATTAATTTCGTTTAATCGTCTTAATGATTTTCTTCAACAACTCACCGATGCAGGTCGCTGAAGCAAGCGTTACCAGCCGGGCGAGTTGCAACAAGCGCATTGGCGTGGGTAAATCAAGCACGACTTGGCAACTGACTGCTCAACACTGTCACACATTCTGTTTATGCTCCGTGATTGTCCATTATCCATGCGTTATTCTGTATAAATCAATGCGCTATTAATTGTCTATTGCTAATTACCTATTGGCGTAGGCGCACCGTTCCAATCGCAAGCCGACCGTGAGCAATGATTTGTATCCTACAGTGATTTTTTACGCCTGCTCTCGTTGATGCATCAAAAGCTACTGTGCTTGTAAACAGTTCGTGCTTTGGCCTATGATAGCCCTGTGCTCGCATCGACACCGATTCGACAGGGAGGTTACGGGGAGTTAAACCCGTCACCTCATCTTTCAGCCCTCCACCGCCATAGAAAAAAAACAACCCGGGTGATCGAGTTTGAGCCTTTTCGGCTCCCACGGTTTTGTGACATTTTTGATCGCATAATAAAATGAATTCTACCATAATTATGAGATTTCCCACCTCATTTTCAGCGATGCGAGCTATGGCCTAACAATCACCCTGCAGTTTGAACCTGGCTCTTCTAAGATCAGTGGGTCGGCTGTCTGATTAAATCGTTACCACTGAGCCGACCACGGACTAATTATGTAATAATTAATTACCTTAATTAATGCGATAACTAATTGTCGGCTTATTGACAGTGCTGTGTTGATGCGTAGGTGTCTCGCTGTACCTGTATGCCTCAGCCTGTACGTAATACCGCGACTGGCAACGAGCACCATGTCTGACACTCCGATTATTTAGACCACAAACGTCATCGTACCGAGTTATAGTACTGCATCTGCGGGCAATACTCATTATTACAGATAGGCGGAGATCGCGCTATTAAAACAGCAAATAGTGCGGGACTATAAAATCTATTAGCCTACCGTATTGTGATGGTAAATACCAATAATAAATATTTTAATGCTTTTTGGTATGTTTAAATAAA
>JAQIWG010003130.1:0-18561 GCA_034695025.1 Chamaedrilus cognettii
TGATCAGAGCCGCTGATCAGAGCCGCTGATCAGAGCCGCTGATCAGAGCCGCTGATCAGAGCCGCTGATCAGAGCCGATGAGAGCCGCTCAGAGCCGCTCTACAGAGCCGCCGAGAGCCTCTCAGAGCCGCTCAGAGCCACTCAGAGCCACTCAGAGCCGCTCAGAGCATCACAGCCGCAGAGCCGCAAAGCTGCTCAAATATCCGACTAGGGGTTACTTACTCCTAGAAATGCAAAGTAAAAGCATTTATTTTGCCATTGTAACTTAGTGGGCGTTTTTTTTATATATATGGGACCCCCACCCTTGCTTTCCACTTTAACCACTGGACAAATCTGGTGCCCATATAAGTGGATATAATAGCTGCATTAAAAAATTCTGATTTCTGTAACATTTTACGCCAGAAACTACTAGTTATGGAGTCACGAATGCTCTCTAGGCTGATTTTTGTAGGTACCATTCGATACGCCCTCAGTTAACCCCAATTCCCTCTTTTGAAGTTTGTCTCGTTCATATGCTTGCTGCTATATGATCGGGCGTATTGGTTAAGGTGTTGAATTAACATAACATGCAATATTCTGTTTGCACCAGTCTGCTGGTCTCGCAGCACGTTCCCGGTGCGAGTTCCTATTGAATAACAATGGAGGCCGGGAGGCCGGGAGGGGGGGAGGCAAGGGGTTGGTTGGATTAGTCAAGAGACTTATACATATACCCACAAGTCACAACTAGGAGCCTAGTACGATTTTTGTTGTGGTTCACGCGTGTCTAAGCTTGAAAGATTTTATTTCTTAATGCCCAAGTTTGTTGGATGTGGGTATTTCTATTTATAGAATGAAAATTTTGCTTAGGGTAATGTAATTTATTCATGATCTGAATACAATCCATAAAATTAAATAAGACGAAGCTGATCAGACTAAGACGCTCATGGACTAGAGCTTTTAGGAAAGTGTTGCAAACTTGTGACATTAATGAAATGAATTATGAGCGAACAGCTTCAAGTTTGCAGAAGGTTTTTGCAACTTGGCCACACGCACAGCTGGACTCTTCTGACAACAACACTTGCCATGAAATATTTTTAGCCAGAGGACAGCGTGATATAAACGAATTTGCAGCAATATACAGCGCTGATCTGTTATTTTGTAGATGATTTTTGTTACGATTTTGTGTAAATTATTCATAATTATTATCGCACTGTATCGATATTGTAAATGACATGTTGACCAAGTTTCATTTTTTAGTTTTACAGTTTAAAGATAATATAGTTCGGATATAAATAATATAATGCAGCGTTCCTATCTGACCATGTAATCCTTAATGTTCATAGTGTGCTGGTAGTTGATGGTGCCAAGGCTATATGCAGTATGCTGCAGCATGGGCATTTCTAATGACTTCGCTGGTCTTAACACTGTAATAGCGCCATATCAATGTAGGCGGTATTGGTTTAAATGAATAGGTGGTAATAAATAGGCCTGTGTACTAATTGTTAGCTTATTTTAACACGTATGATTCATACATGTAAGCTAACAATAAACCTGCTGTTTGCTAACTGCATAGGCCGTTCATGGCCGTTGTTAATTAGAGCGGTGCTTCTCAAAGTGGTGGTCCTTGGATCGGTGCCGGTCCGCGGATCACCTGTCGCCGGAACGCGATGAGCTGAAAAAAAAATAGATCGCCAAATTTTCTTCCGGATATTTATTGAATGTTTAAGACATGCCGTCAAGCCGTGAAGTGTAGCGTTATAGAAAATTAACATCGTACTGTAATATAATATGAAATGCCGCTCCGATCACATTTATTGCGCTGAACAAATTGATTACCATAAAAGTGGCCGGTCCTGGACAAACTGGAGGAAAAATTAGCCGGTCCTTGCATAAATAAGTGTGAGAAGCACTGAATTAGAGTACTGCATAGCCAAGTGCCAGCCGATGTAAAGTCTATCGGTCTGGACTTGTCAACAAAACGCCGTCGCTTGAACCCGACGCGTCCCGTTTGAGGCCATACTAATTATAGTTTTTTAGCCGATTCCAAAATAATAATAATTGTGGCACTTGATGCGTGTGACTAATTCAGGAGGGCGTATGGATTTATCTGGGCACTGCATTGCCAGGATTTTTTATCAGGCGTCTGTAATGAGCTGTAGATAATAAAAAACTAGGATGAAGATAATACTGAGAGCTTCCTGTGGTTCAGGACAATGCGTAATGGTCTATGGTTCTCATGCCAATAGAAAGAGAAAAAAAATAAAGATTTAATTCTGCCTTTAATCGTGCCTACCTTTATGTTATAGTGACTGCCTTAAAATAAGCAACGGAAATTCGTCAAACGAGTTGGAGGAGCATCTTATGCGAATATAAAAATAATCGCAACTGCGGATTTGTTTAAAATGTAGGACTATATTCACCTGGGGTACTATAATAAATTTCTTCATTGACCTCCAGTAAGTGGCGTCCTTAGCAGAAATTTTAGTAATTTTTTTAATTTAATAAGAACTAGGTTTAAATTTATCACAGAGACATGACACGTTCAGGCATTGCAATAAGCGGAGACACCGCAAGTACAGCGCTGCTCCACAAAACTATAATGTTGTTATCTTCATAAGAAGATGAGGGCGCTGATTCAAGATTTCTCATCACTCTCAACTTTACTAAACAAGACTAGCAAGTCTAGAATAGGATTGTTGACCTGGCTTAGCTGGCTATAATGGCCAGGCGTTGTGTTGTGGCCGGGCGAAGCGTTGTGGCCGGTTGTCTAAGTCGCGGACTTCGGATTGCGAGTGTGGCAGAGAGTCGGTTCGGACCCGGCCGCGGCAAAAGATTTTGAGTCACTTCGTGCACTCTTGTCAAAGGTGCTTAATTTAGTCAGCTCTGCAAATAATCATCCATTAGGGTGGAGTGCAGTTGAGAAGTTGAAGTTGAAATAATTGCAGCTTAGTCGGAATGAAGCCTATGGCAAGACAATAGGCTACATGCATACTTGAATGCACTTGCAGGATACTTGCAGGCCTACACGCAATATACAATATTATACATTGATGAACTCTGATGCGAGTAATGTCGCCCTCTTTAGATCCCTAGAAACATTCAGCTACAGTGTATCATCATGGACGTGTGAAAGCTTGGTTTTCCGTGCTCTAAGCCTCACCCTAGGCCTACGGCCCTTATTTATACCACCATCTGTAAATCACGATAAGCCCGACCGTGCAGCCAATTGTCGCTCAGCGCCTGTCGCTCTTATCAAACAACCCAAGCTGCCGTCCATCACCGTCTGGCTAAAGACAGAACCTCCTCGCTAGAGAGAGAAAGTTACTCTTGAACAAGCTGCTGCTTCCTGGAGCCGTTACTCTGTCTAGTGGCCTACATCTCAGTGTATCGGCTGCTAGAGGATTGCAAGAGGATCTGTGGCTCGGTTTGTTTACTCTTTTCGGATGAGATCCAGTACTGCGGTAGCGTATATGATCCAGAGCCATTGCTGAGTAAAGGAGATCATCTTCAAAGGAAATCGACAACAATTGCTTGATGTAGTCAGATGAGAGACGGTTAGGATTTGAATCCTGGCCGTCTGCATGAGAATATGGTCCCTGTTCTCATCACCCGGAAAGCCGTTAGGATCGAGCCCATACGAGGCTTGTTTCGGAGTACAGAACCGTGCTGCAATCATATTTACCCACAGGGTCTTTACTCTTTTGTCTCCAATATTCATCGCTAGACTTTTTTACTTGATAGATTTACTATAGGTAGAGAAAATGCCCTTTATTTTGCTCTACTGCAATTTTTTCAAGAATCTTCTGTCCTCCCCTTATCAAGGCCCTTTTGGCAACCATGCCAGAATGCCATATCCATGTGTAAGGTACAGAAAATTGCTGTCTTCTTGAGATTTTCTATTTATACAAATGGTCTATGCAATTATGCGTTTATCTTTAAGAGACTGCTGTGCAATAGTGCCCGCGCACCTCATCTTTCGGTCAAAACGAAGGTAGTTCACCGTGGCGTTCATTTGACCGAATAGGCGCGGGACCGCTAGGTGTGTGTGCGCGCTGTCGGTCAAACGAACGACAGTCGCCGTCGTTAAGGTCACTGTGACCTCCATGAAAAGAATGCTGCGTGCAGCATTCGTCGTTAAGCGATCATGACGTCAGGTCTGCGCGCCAAGACAAACGACCGCAAGCAGTCGGCGGCTCAACGAGTTCTCTACTATAGGCCTACGGACTTGAGTCTTTAACGACAAAACTTCCTTCGTTTCGACCGAAAGGTGTGCGGGCGCCTGAAGTAGGAGCCGGGTGACTGTTTCAGAACGGACTGAGCGCCCTCCACCTGGCGGCCAAGGAAGGACATGGACTGATCGTGCTGGAGCTGATCAAACGTGGAGCCTTCGTCGAGGCCACGACTAAGGTACGTCACTCTAGACTACAAGGCGACTAGGTACGTCACCCGTTCTTTTCCCCCCCTGCAGATCGGGGAACAAAGAATTGACTTGCCACCCAGAGCTCACAGGGCGTGTCGTAAGGGACTAAGGAAGAAGAAGGAACTAAAGAAGGGAGAGCGGTTCTGTTCTGGCTGTCTTGCACAGAACCGGACTGTATAATTATAGTCTTCGTGCTACACACGGTCCCTGAACCACAAAAGGAAGCAAAAACCGTTCATATTCTGGAGTTAAATATACTAGTATGAAATGCTGTAGTCTCCAGCGATAGTACAGGTATAACAGTGATTAATCTATCACATTGGCCTAAATAACATTAGGCCGGGTTTCTCCATCAAGCGTTGATATTTAATCGGAGGTCATGACGTCATCTCACTCAATCAGCACACTGCAATCTTGGTCTATGATTAATTTAACGCCATTTGGTTGGTTCTTTGGATATTAATCTCGGTTTACAATTTTAGGTTAGATGGAAAACTGGCGCATGTTATGTACACATGGAAATGTAATCAGTGTGATATTTTGATTGCAGAATAGCCACACAGCGCTGCACATAGCGGCGCTGTGTGGACAGGAGGAGGTGGTCAGGCTACTGTTGGAGAATGGAGCTAAGATCAACGCTCAATCACAGGTGACGCTTCTATAGCCCACACAATCTTATATGCAGTTCAAAATTTTGAAAAGTCTGTGTCTCGGTTGTTAGATGAAACCAGTGCACTCCTCCACGCATACGCTTGGATATTTGTGTGTTCTACTTAAATGTCATTTAGTTAAATGTGTGATGATTAAATGTTTGACCACAGGAGCGGTTCTACGTTGGGGATGAGAGGGGATGTATCCCCCCCCCACTAGCATGTTAAGTTAAGTTTTTAAATGTCAAAGTAGCGAAGGGGAAGGTAAATTATTGGAAATTAAGGTAATAATGGTAATCAATCTTCCTCCTACCCCCCTTCACCAGCATGCAGAGTTTGGTTTGGTTAAGTAAAGACAGTTGTGTGAGAAACAATCTCTGTTTGCATCCCCCTCCGCACTCGGCATGTTTTTATGCCTCTGACTCCAGCCATTGGAGCACTAGTGGCAAGAGTCCAGGAATAGGTTCTATGGCATCGTGGAAAACAATATGAAAACACCCAAAAAAAAATAACATCACGGAAAACGTCCAACCTGAGCTAACACAAATTTTTTTTGGTAAAATGTAAATGATTGCGTTGATGATGTATTGTCGCAGGCTGGGTTCACGCCGCTCTACATGGCCTCACAAAGCAACCACTCTGAAATTGTGCGCTGCCTGCTCGACAGCTACGCCGATCACACCATCACCACTGCGGTGGGTGCATGGATGCGCATTGAGCAAGATATTGGCTGGGTTTAAAATTGGATAAAAAAGCATTCAAAACACACACACACACGCGCGCATTTTGTGCTCGCATTTACCGCTTACGCAGGGGCTATTTACAGCTATGGACATCTGCCCTCCACCTTATCTGTCGCATCCTCACGTTCTGATCCTTTAGCTTTCATATCCTTCTCTCAGAAGTCTTTCCACGCCGCCTCCACGTCGCCATCCTCCACATCGTAAACTGCCAGAGAAATGAAATTTTTGTGAATTTGACGATCGCCAGATCAAGCTCTGATGGTTCTTGTGTACCACTTGAAAGCCAGGAAACAGTGAATTGGCTTGCAGCTCGGACCTCTCCGAGTCGTGGGGGCGTAAAGTAGGGGGAGCGGTTTTGTGCGTAGCCCTCCGCACAAAACTGGACAATAATAGTCCTTGTTACCATACACAGTCCTTAAACTCCCAAACCCCCCCTTAACATGCTGTTGGGAGGGGGATGCATCCCATGTCATCCCCAAAGTGGAACCGCCCCTGTGTGCGTGTAGGACGGCTACACGCCGCTAGCCGTCGCCCTGCAGCTCGGTTGCAACGAAGTGGTGGGGCTGCTGATGGACGCTGACACGGGAGCGCGGGGCATGAGCAGCGTGGGACGGGGCACGGCGAGCAGGAAGAGCGTGCGCCTGCCCCCCCTGCACAGCGCCGCCAAGAAGGACGACCTCGAGACCGCCACCACCCTCCTGAGGAACGCGCAGAATGCAGCCGGCGCCTCAAGCAAGGTGAATGAATGAATAAATGAATGAATGAATACATTTTTATTTTAAGCACATTCAACGACTCAGTTTGACAAACAGGGGGTTTGAAATACAGGCATGACAGGTTCTGGGTGCGACGCACCCAGAGCGCCGAGGAATGTAGATCGTTAACACACTTTAAAACAATTTCATGTCAGCCTGAATATTCCTTTCCAATGTATGGCCGTATATAGCGCGATCGTCAGACAATGACCTAGTTGGAATATAGTGGTGCTGTATATTAGCACGTATGTGTAATGTATATGTAAATATATGTAATGTATGTAATGTATGTGTAAATATATGACAAACCCTGCACTTACGATTCAAGCAAATTAGGTTTTTTTTCATCCATTACAGAATGTTCGATGAATCACAAGCGTGGTATATGTACGTACATAAATGTACATATATGTGTAAAATGTACAGGCATGTTGCTTGTTGTAGCCGAGTGGCAATCTTGTCAACGACATCACCAAGGTTTGAAGCCTGTTTATTCAGGCCAATGTATGTTCTTTAGTCCAGGGCCCTACGTGAAATACATATATAGGCCCATGTAGTTCCACTCTTTTACTTTCTGAGCTAAATATCTGAAGAGGAGAATAATGCCTGTGCACGGCTGACTAATGATGAATTTAAGCTTAACTTGCTTAAACGACCAAAGATTCGTTGAAATTCTAGTTCAATTTTCAATATTTAGATGTAGATTGATTTTGTTTCAAAGAATCTGTTACATATAAAACATGTGCTTCACTTGTACATCTGCTCAAACGTTCCTTGGAATGGAAGCTAGCCTGCATAAGCAGTCAGAGTGCAATTCAACGCGCGTACGATTCAAGCAAACGACGCATTTTTCACCTCCTTTTGCATGACACATTTTCGGTGCGTTACAAGTGCAGAATACACACATATGCGCATACAGCGCAATGTGCAGTCGATGATAGCAAGATTTGTGCGGTGTGCCGGGAGGTTTGCACATCGTCACGCACTACGGCTGTGTGCGAGTGAGTGCAGTATGTGTGTGAGTACAGTATGCAGCCAGTTTGTATGTGTGGTGCAGGGCGGGTCCACTGCGCTGCACATTGCCGCTCACTACGGCTCCATGAGGGTGGGGCGACTGCTTATTGACAACGGCGCAGACGTCGACTTCAGGGCCGGGGTTCGATTCTTTATTTGTTTTAAACCGTTTAATCACTTGGGCCTGGTTTTTCAATTCGAAGTTAATATTTAAGTCGGAAATTTGAATCTGGCAATCAATGACATGGCGTTAAATGAATCGTAGATCAAGTTTGCAGTGCGCTGATTGGCTTAAATGATGTTTTAACCGGCGATTAAGATTTTAGCATTTGATTGTAAATCTAAGATTGATAGATGTCTACAACTTTCAAATTGCTCAGCTGATTATGTAAGGTTTTTTGTCATGAGTTGACTGACCTATGGTTTTGGTATTTCTGTTTAATACGTACGTATGTTGGTATGTGTGCCATAATTTTGATTGATCAAGTAGGCATTCTCTTGTTATTATTTCTTTTAGGATCGTTCAAAAGTCATGCAGTTGCTACGTTGATAACAACAACTTGGTCTGACTACTTGTCCCAAACTCTCACGTCATTTCCGGTTGAAATTTGTGTAATTTTTGCTCTGCTGTTTTTGGAAACTGTTAAAGGCAGCCATTCTATCCTAAAGATTCTTCTTCATTTCTTATTTTCTCATTATTATCTATCGTTGTAGAATTCCGTAACGCCGCTGCACGTCGCCAGCAAGTTGGGACGCAGCAACATGGTGGAACTTCTGGTCAACAATGGAGCTCACATTAACGCAGCTACCAGGGCAAGTTCAGGCTTTCTTGGTTATAAATATTCAAACTATATTCAACAAATATTCATACCGCTAACTGATTTGCATGAAAGTATTAGCTGATGGCAACGAGTGGGGTGAAAAAATTCCTTGAACAGTATCTGATGTTTAATTTCAACCACTCGCTACACTCAGGACTTGGTAATGATTTCTAATGTAGGTATCGTGAAACATAATTGAGAGCCTGTGACCCATCATCCGTCTCATGGGCTTCTCTGACTAGTTCACTACATAATCGTACCCCCGGCCAGTCGGGAAACAGAGAATTGGCTTGCAGCCCAGAGCTCTTCGGGCGCGTCGTAAAAGGCAACTGAAGACGAGAGAGCGGTCTGTACGTGAACCTCCGGACAGAACTTGACTAATAGTCTTTGTTACTACACATGGTCCTTAGGCTCCCAAAGCCAAAACAAACTACGTGCATGTGACATTTCCCCATTCCTAACCCTGCGCGTGTGCGGTGGTGTGCGCAGGACGAGCTGACGCCGCTGCACTGCGCGGCGCGCAGCGGTCACGATGCGGCTCTGGTCACGCTGCTCGAGCACGGCGCGCACGTGTCCGCGCGCACAAAGAATGGGCTCACGCCGCTGCACGTGGCCGCGCAGGACGACCACACAGAGGCGATGCGCCTGCTGCTGCAGCGCGGCGGCGCGCCCATCGAGGACGTCACTATGGTATGGAAAACTATTTATTTGTATATTTTCGGTGTGCATGTTTTTGTTTGTTTTTTATTTTATTTTATATATATTTTATTGTGTGCTTGTTTTTCTAGACTTTTTGGTATTTTATCTATTGTTATTGTATGTTTTCAACAGATGTTCATCATTATAACGAAGTCATCATTAAAGCCTCATTAATACGTCATTAAAACTGATCAGAATGACATGTCATCATTCGGTTCACCGGTAACAGTAAAGAGTTTCAAATGAAAATGAAAAAATATTTGAAGATTTGCTTAAGAGGTTCCTAAGACTAATATTTTTCCAGGATCGCTTTGTGTAATGTATCCTAGTTTAGCAGAATTCACTGCATTGTTATGCTACAACTGGCATGCATCACTTTTCGTGATGCATTTTTTGGTTTGTTTTTATGATGATCATTTTGCGCGCGTGTACAGGATTATTTGACGGCGTTGCACGTGACCGCGCATTGTGGCAAGGTGAAGGCGTGCAAGCTGTTGCTGGAGAACAAGTGCGACACGGACGCCAGGGCTCTGGTATATACGCCCCCTGCTGAAAATTTTAATACGATTCCTTCTTATTTAAATCGAGCGTATGTACGAGTATTTAGTTTTGATCATACGTGTGAGGAAATTTGACTTTAAATTAGTGCGCGCTGTGTATTGGTGTATCTATTATAATGCGATTTACGAATGACATTATAATGAATCGCATCGATGAATCATTAAAGTAATGATCATTAATTATGTAATCACTTAGATATGATTACATCTAGGCGTCTGAATGTCATCATCGTAACTCTAATCATTGGGTTGTTGATCATCATCTCTTTCACCAGCGCGTCTTTCTGTATTTTTAGGATGCCTCATAAGTTCAGCCTCTTAAGCATCTTAGGAGACTGAACTCATGAGGATCTGTGTTTGGATTATGAGGAGGATGTAAGGAATCAGATCCTTCAATCAAGTCGGATTTATGAATTTGCTGCTGTTATACATTCCACTGTTATCTAATTTTAAAATAGCCCCAGTGCGACTATTTCACTGCATTGTTTCAGAACGGCTTCACTTCGCTCCACGTCGCGTGCAAAAAGAATCGCATACCAATCATCGAGCTGCTTCTGCGATATGGCGCGACCCTTGAGTCTACCACCGAGGTCAGATAAGAGCAAAGAATTTGGACTGCTATAAACCTAAAAGGGCTATGCCAGTAAGACGGCACATGACATCATTCAAGGGGATTGTCATAACGTAGCAAAATAGTTTCCAGGGCTGTTTGGGCGCATGATGTACCAGAACGCTAATTGTAGTTATGTTCATCGTGTACGACTACGTCAAGTCATGCGCATGTCTTAGACGGGCATGGTGTATCAATACGCTGACGTGCATGATGTACCAGTATGCTAAATCGCGTGCGTGTGTTCAGACGGGAATGACGCCGCTGCACGTCGCATCGTTCCTCGGTCACCGCGACATCGTAGAGCTACTCCTGCACGAGGGCGCCGACCCCAACAAGAAGACGACGAGGGGCGAGACGTCGCTCCACCTGGCGACGCGCGGCGACCAGCATGACGTCATGGAGACCCTGCTCAACAAGGGAGCAGAGGTCGATGCCAAGGCCAAGGTCAGCGAAAATTTCTACTGTGTTGGAACTCTGTGGTTTTTATTTTTTCCTAATTTATTGCTTTAATTGCCGAAAGCCTTGTGAAAGGCTTGAATTTTGGGGTTTAAGGATGATAAGTAATTCCAATCTTGGATGACAAACCGGTCGCCAATTGGCGGCTGTGTAAAATACGTCGAGCGGTCGACTTTAGAATAACAAATAAATAAGCGAATTCAAGGCGTGGACCTGCAATTGAACATATTGAAATAGCTAACGACCCTTCATCACTTTGATGTTCAATAATCTGCTGAATGATTTCTCTAAATATAATTTACTTAATTTAGGCCTGTGCACATCGTTGGCCGGTAGATATCCAGGGTTTGACGTCAGTGCATGTAGAGAAAATCAAAGCTCAATGGTGGATCTCGCAGTTCTCGGGTATTCTAAGGCTCTGAGCGTGATCGTGTTGCTTCAGGAGCTGCAGATAGCTCTGCACAGCACAAATGCACAGATTCAGTTCAGGGGCCTGCTTCTCAAATTAAGGCAAATTTTGGTCTCAAAAGTTCATTAGAAAATCATAGGCAAATTTTAGCCTTTGCCATTTGAAACTCTGCAGCACCACGGCACCACTCGCAATAAACCAAACGATGACGTCATGGCTGTCGGCGGTTGTATTCAATTTTTTTCAAATCTTTTTAGGATTAAGTTTAGGCTTAAAGTTAGGAAAACTCTGAGAAACAGGCCCCAGATCGGCCCTGAGCCTAACTGTGTTGCTGCAGGAGTTGCAGACTGCGCTGCACATCGCGGCGCGCCAGGGCCACGTGCCCAACGTGGAGCTGCTGCTGCGGCACGGCGCCTCGCCCAACGCCGCGACCAAGGACCTCTACACGCCCCTCCACATCGCCGCCAGGGAGGGCCACCTCGACGTGGCTCGGGTCCTGCTCGACCGGGGGGCCAACCAGAATGTCACCACCAAGGCGCGTGAATTATAATAATGATTCAGATTTGAAGGTGATTGGAACGCTGTTTCCGCAACTCTGATAGTTGATGTTAAGCATTCCCTCACATCTGCGATTTGTTACTTGATAGCACTGCAATTTTCACTTAATCACTGACAGCAATGATTGATAATAATTGGGAATTGTCAATTCTTGATTGATGCTTTTTGTCATTGCAAATTGATCATCATTGCCTCATTGGATGAAATCTTCGAATGATGTACCATAGCCGAAATTGACCCGAACCATAATGTTAAGTAGCCCAGATATGCAGTGTACGGTATATAATGCATGCCAACACAGATTGCGGGCATGCCGCATTTTTGAGCCAATCTATAAACACTGTGCCATGACAGATCTATTTCAGAGTTTGTTACACATTACGTGACGTAGTGAAATTGACTGATTCATGGTTGGCTTTTATTCTCACGAAGATAATATTGCTCCTATCGATTTATTATAGCATTAGCATAAGAAGAAAGTCAACTCTTGGGCACTGGCACATAATTAGACAAATTTCGAGTTTCTCTTTCTCTTCCGACCAATTCGCTGTGTAATAGGTAGTCATATGGTAGGCATCAGCGAAGCTGTCTTTCGACGACGAAATTTCTATTACTATCATCTGTTATATTTAGATTAGACGATCCTTTCGATCACGCACTAACATGGGCAAATGTGAATTTGAGCGCTATCGCTAGCGTCGAAGAGTTAAATTAAAGGTATCACGCATCTCAAACGCAGCTTTTGTAAAATTTGTCCATACTAGCGTGCGATCGACGCGTCGCTGATTATTAATTTTTGATGCGCTTTGCGCCCGCAGAAGGGTTTCACCCCCCTCCATATCGCAGCCAAACACGGCCACCTGCCGATGACGAAGCTGCTGCTGGAGCGGGGGGGTGACCCTAACGTGAGGGGGCGCAACGAGCTCACCCCTCTCCACGTGGCGACCCACTACGGACACGGGGACGTGGCCATGCACCTACTCAACAAGGGCGCCGACCCGGAGTGTCAGGCCAAGGTAAGGCACAACCCGCGATCTGTAATTCAAAATTCTAAAAGATATATATATATCTTTATTTGACTACGAAGGCAGTCAAATATACAAACATAACAAACAAACAGAATTACCAGAGCAATAGTAAAAGTGTGCTAGTTAATACTGATGTGCATGCATACTAAAACTGTTCTCCGGTAACCACTTCATTTGACAAACATGTGTGAAGGGCAGTATGATACACAATACACATGCATGCCTATTTCAGAGCAATAAATTTAAAGTTTCGAGCTGCTATAAGTGATGAATAGGACTGATAATATAATTCTGCCCTGTATCAAAAGTAGCAGTAAATGTGTTTGATATAAATTTAATGTTCATTATATACACCGCGTTAATTATTCGGGCCGAGGTGCCGCACAACTGGAATATGATTTTTTTTTATTTCAGATGCTTACTATTCATTCGTGAGACGTATTCATTTTTTGTTTAAAAAAAAATTAAATTAATAAATTTTTATTGCTGATTTTCATGAGAGCCAGTCATCACAGTCTTGTATTAAATTCATATCGAATTTGTTTTTTGCGTAGCAAGCCAGTCACTTTTTATGAGAGATTAATGTCCGTTGTTTCAAGATTAATCTTTTCTCGATGCAAAATGTATCTATAGCGTGTTCCTTTGGATTTGTCGTTGACTTTTTCGGTTATTGGATTTCACGTCTGATAAATGACAGTTAGTTTGGCAAGTAGAATATGATAGTTGCAATTAGTGGGATTTAAAAATTAAGTTCAATCTGTTTGTGTCAAGTGGAAGAATTCAAGTCTTCAGCGGTTTGTAATTATTTGTGCATTTATAGAACGGCTACACGCCTCTACACATCGCCGCCAAGAAGAATCTGGTTGATATTGGCAAGGCTCTGCTTAAGAGAGGCGCCAAGCCGAATGCCGAATCAAAGGTTGATGCAAATATTCTTTTTACTATTGTTCAACTGTAAACTATTAAGATGTACTAGTAGCCTAAGTACACTAGCATAAGTAAAGATGAAGCTTATTGTTTGCTAAAAATTCAGGTCCTAGGGTAACAAGGGTCTTCACTGCCTTGTGTTTCTTGGCCTCGGATTCATCCAGGCCAGTTCTCTCCTTAGTCGCCTTACCTTTCACAAGATGATAGAATTTGATACACTTGTGTAGAACTGAATTCGATGAGGAAGCAACCAATTTGAAGATAGCACGGTTAAACTGACAGTGTGAGGCATAAATCTCAGACCTCTGGATCAGCAGTGCAACCTGTTAACCACTGGGGGATATGTCTCGACCTATATCGAACAGAAGTATAATAGCGCTTTTTCTTTTTTTATTAGTTTCGCACAAAAGCTATATAATGTGTGTAGCAAAAAGACTATATACAGTCGGGTTCTGTGCAAGAGGGCCGGCACAGAACTGCTGCCCCTTCTTTAGTCCCCTATTAATTACGACTCGCCCGGGGAGCTCTGGGCTGCACGCCAATGCTTTGTTCTCCAGTCTGCAGGTTGTAGTGTTTTTGTTTTTAAAATTATTGTCTTGATATCCAAAACGCAAGTTGAGATTCTGTATTTTTGTTCATAATATTATGCCTCTCAGCTTGTATATTACAATCCTCGGCTTCGCTTAATTAAGCGCAAGATAATAATTAAAAAGAAAGTTTGCTTTGTTTAGAATGGGTTCACGCCGCTCCATCTTGCGACGAAGGAGGGTCACGTCCCGATGGTGTCGCAGCTGCTCGAGCACGGGGCGGACCCCAACTGTCGGGCCAAGAACGGGCTGGCCCCGATGCACCTGGCGGCCCAGGAGGACCATGTGCCCGCCGCAGAGGTCCTCGTCGACTACAAGGCGACCATCGACCCTCAGACCAAGGTGGACTGGACAAAGGACTTGTGCTCGGACTCTTGACTGGCAGATATCTGTTGTTTAGTTATCTGTCAGAAAGGTCTGAAGAATATGTTACTTTTGCTCGGTCTTTTGACGGGCATGCCTATATATAGCCCGGGCATATAGCTATTACTTGGCTATCTATTAGAAAGGTCTGCACAAATATATGATTAACTTAAGCAAAGAATTTGGACTACTGTGAACCTAGAATGGTTATGCCAGTAATATAGCTGCTGACGACTCGGTACCAAAAATGAAGGATTGTCATGAGGCAGCAAAATGGTGGCATAGACTTTTAGATGGGCTTCTATTGATTATCTAGAATTAAGCGGATTCCTGCTAGTCTTTTGCAGCCAATGACAGTATAGTTTAAAGTTAATTCCAGTATTGTGCTGCCTCTGCCAGTAGTCCCCCTTTTGTGTACCGTTCAGCTTGGATGAGTTCCTTTCTAGGTTCATAGTAATCCAAATTCTTTGGATGCAACACAAATCAAATCAAATTGACAATTATTCTCATTGGATATTCATTACTTGGAGAGATATCTGTATAAAACCAAGCATAAAACTTTTAAGTTCGTAAGACACTAGTGAAAAGTTCCTACTTTGTTTAGTTTGCTTTAGCAAAATTCATTCATTTTTTACACCAGTGACAACTAACAGAATTGAGGCCTTTACTGCCTCTGAATACATGTAGTATGGTACAACGGCTGTGGTACTGTAAAGCATTCACAACCTAATTTTTGTATGATGTTTGTTTAGTTATGTCATAAGATTTGAATTATTACTCTATAGTGGCTATTACCTCTGTACCCAAATCGCCAAAGATTTAAGGTGTTCCGGCAATTTACCAGTTGTAATTAATAATGCTGGTTTGTGTTTATTTCAGGCTGGCTACACACCACTTCATACCGCTTGTCACTTTGGTAAAAATTCATTGTACACAAATTTGTCGTAATGCATAGTTGTCTTACAGTTGTTATTGTTATTTAGTGATCATTTAAAATTTTGAGCGTTTTCTTTTACTAGAGTTATTTCATTGCGCATTTCATTTGGGAAAATTGGGTCGTCAGTGGGTATCAATTTTTTTTTTTGGGCATTGTCTCTCAATCTGTTTCCTCTCTTCATCATTGTTATATTAAATGATTTGGCCGATCTGTAACTTACGTGTACATTCTTGATATTGAAATCCGCCTTCTATGATTTTGTTCCTTGACGTTTCACCTAGGTCAAATCAACATGATTGAGTTTCTGATGCGATACGGAGCGAACGTGAATGCAAGAACAAAGGCAAGTTTGTACTGCCACTAAAATTTATTTTAAGGTACATTATATCTTATATATTTTTTAGTTTTCTCTGGTTCTGATTTGTTGAGTGTATAGTTGCAGTTTATGAACTCTTTGGCATGTTTGAATGCAATGTTGCAATTAAACTGAATTGGTATCTACTGAATTGTAAGTTTGATTGTTTGTTATTTACATCTTTTTCCGTGTACAATTCAATTTAGGACTTTGATGTTCAAAATTTATTTATTCTATCATTTTTAATTTATCCTGCGCGACAAAAAGTTAAATTTTGGCATAAGTTTTATTCATGACGCAAATTGCTGATTAAAACCTTGCATATAATCGGCAGAGATTCTTCCTAGCCTTCCCATCAATGAAGCATTCCATAATTGCATTCATATTTGCTCAATATGTCTTTTAAGAATCACTGTATTACATTAATTGAATAATTAATTGTAATTGATCAAGTTCAAATCGGTGTACCCTAATATCGTTGATTAATTCTATTTTTTTTTTTTATTCTCAAGAACATGCTAGTTGGTTGTGACATTAGACATCTTTCTTATCATGATGAAGACCAGTTTTATCTCCATTGAAGTATTCAATTTTGTGTTGGATGCGAACTTTGTTTGGTTGGTGTCGTTGTATTATTTGAATTGTTCCCTGTACTACACTGTGCTACAGTACACTACACCCTGTACTACACTACATTGTGTGAAATAAAGATCTATATAATGCTGTTTGTGTGCAAAAGCACAGCATCCTTGTAGCATAACTGGAGTGCCTCTATTCTGCTACAGGCCGGCTACACCCCGCTGCACCAGGCCGCACAGCAGGGTCATGTGATGGTCATCAACCTTTTGCTGAAATACAAAGCGGACCCAAATGCCCTGACAGAAGTGAGACAACTTTAGCTTTCAGTCAAATAACGAGATTTACCGCTTTTCTACTGAATTTCTTCAATGCTTTCTAGTAATATTTATGAGTTTGTCTGGTAAAACGAATGATTATAGGCACTGGGGACGAAACGACCTCAACCTATTCTCAAACTTTAAATGGGTAAGAAGTTCGAATCGCTCTATTGGAGCCGGGCAGTGAATGCGAGTGCCAAGTGGGCCACTTTGGTGCGCTGAACTGGCGCTGTGGGATGAATCAAGCTCAGTTGTTGATATTGTGGAAGATATTACAGGCATTTGGCTATGTTGTCAAATCCTGTTGCATTGATATTGACAAGTAAAAATAAAAATAGCTTATCATATGATTTTTTAAAATTACCTTATAATGTCTGAAACACTGAACTGTTATTGCTGAATAATCAATACATAAGTAGCATTATGTTGCTTTTAAAATTAATTTTCATTAGTTTTGTACAAAACCGTCGTCATTGGCTGCAGGCCGGACACACGGGTCTGTCGATAGCTGAACAGCTCGGCTACCTCTCCGTGGTGGAAATTCTGGAGAAAGTCACGGACGCGGTTGTCTCCGCCGCTCTTAGGGGAACCAAGTACAAGCCGGTTGCGCCGGAGAGAATGCAGGAGGCGTCCATGATGGACGTCCATGACAGAAACAGTCAGTGGTTGCTTTTGTAAATATTCTTGTGATCTTGAGTGAAAATATATAAATTATTAGATAGATGGAAAAAGAAGTAAAGGGTGTTCAGAAACAACATGAAAAGATTGAGAGAGAAGGATATGAATGCTTCAGGATTAAGTAGTCGTGAGGATGCGATGGAGAGGATAAAGTGAAGGGAGGGTGTCCTTGGCTGCAAATGGCCTATCCCCGCGCAAGCGGGGAATGTGACCATGAAACGCGCGCGCGTGGGTGTGTGTGTGTCTGGTGACTTTGATGATGTTGTTCAATGCTCAATTTATGTGCTTATATAGGACTTACTGTTGCTTCTAATAATCATTCATAGTTAAGAATGTAACAGTCAAATGCCGAACGCAATGAAATTTAACTTTGTGGGCTGAAATAACCTTTGAATAGAAAGTGCACTAGAATAACTTTGGCGTCTGAAGGACGGTTCAATCTTGATCTGTACGTTTGCATTTTGGTTAAAAAATGAATAATTGTCAATATTTTTTGTTAAGCTTTCCATATCTCTCTAACATCCTTATATGATGAATGAAACTTGAAGCTCAAGAAACTGTGCTTATCGAATTACTACTCAATAGTATATTCCAGAAGATGTTTCGCAAGCTATCGCAGTTAAAAAAACATTTTCTAGGGAAACATGTCGGATAATATTAGTACAAGCAGTTGAGTGTGACTTTTGGTTTGAAGCTTCTCCTTTGAATACCATTGAAGAAGATGAACTTGGAATGGCTACTTGGCCTAGATCAGTTACCCTTGATGATCAATCAGGTGGAAGAAATGCCACCCTGTTTTACAGTAGTATAGAATTTCGCGCGTGATTTATTTTGCATGCGTGTGAATTATTGTGTTTATAGACAATGTTGAGTGTTACGTAGTGTTTTAGTTGTTACCAATTTTTGTGTGTGATTTAATCGCTAGAAACGCTGTTCAAGTTTTTGCAAATGCCTGTCGGTTATGTCATGCTTGTAACAGCTCGACATAGATATGTGGCGTCATTGGTACTGACTTAGTATGAACTGTTCATTACAAAGTATACTTTTTCGGATTGGTTATGGGCTCTTTTTACGATTCACAGAAGTTTCTTCTATTTTAAAATGATGGTAATA